>JAAAKQ030036866.1:0-16915 GCA_010016005.3 Zanna intricata
GCTTAGCCGCCTAGCAAGGCTATTTAGTTCGCTAGGTGGGCTAGCTTGGGACAACTAGTGTCCCCGGTTCTGAGTCCAGTACACCCCTATGAAGACCCCATGGGACGTGCGTATGTGCATTCCTTCGCAACTCATCGGAAAAAAAAAATATACAAAAAGAGTATCAATTTATTTTAAATTTTGACTTAAAGATATTAAGAAAAAAAAACTGCAGTTAATTATGTAGTTAGTTGAAGTAGGTTAAGTAACTGGCCTCCATGGCACAAGTGGTAGCATCTCAGCCTTTCATCTGGAGGTCCCGGGTTCGAATCCTGGACAGGCATGGCATTTTTTGATACATGCTACAAATCATTCATCTCATCCTCTGAAGATATACCTAAGATTGGTTCCGGAGGTTAAAAAAAAGGGGGTAAGTAACTAACTATTCCATGCACAGAACTTTATACATCAACATAATGTAACTAAAGATTGCTAACCTTGACAAATTAACCTTAAATAATAAATTGGCCAATTTAAAACTTAACTAAAGAGAGATTACCACAAATTAAAAACATTAATATTGCCAGAATGGGGAAATGTAATTTTTTGATTTTGAAATGCGGTTAAAATCTGTTATATGCCCACAACACCTAAACATTTCTCTATAGATTTTTATTGTTAATGGACAATTGCAAAAGCTTTAAATGACTAAAACAAACAGTTCTGGTTAGTTTTTCTATTTGTATATTATTAAAATTGTCCCAAAAACATTCATACAATATTTTGAAGGACTATCTCAAATGTGTTTGCTCCTGCTGGAAGTTGTTTACACCACATAAATTCACACACATAACTATCCAGATAACTTATCCACAGATAACTATGAATGATTACTAAAACGGGCTGTTAAAACTTGATTTTGCCAAACCCTACACTCTCCATTGTGTTGGTGTGTATGTCTGTTACTGAATCAATAAAACTTTGACTATGGTTAACTGTTGATGATCCTTGTTGTTTTGGTACTCAACCAACATTGTACTTATGTTTAGCAAATACAGATTCATCAACTCAACAGTTAGACCAGGACCACCTATTACTAGTAATTTTGGAGTATATATCTCGTACAAATAGTAATTTTAATCTAAAACTGTGCTGTGGTTAATGCCCAGTTCATGTTTGCAGAACTACTGTGATATAAGCTTGTGGCTTCAACAATAAGACATCATAATTTTATTATACCCAACCTTGAATGGTCCAGCCAAGTTTTAGAATGTAATTGAACATCCTGTTGGCACAAATTTTTTTACATCACCACCTTTCCCGACTGTTTGTTATGCTAACAGTCATTTCATGAACATTTTCCCACTGTTTTTCGTTAGGTAGGCCTTTTACTCAGTTCGATTCGTTATAATTACGAAGGAAGCATGGCGATGAGTAGACCTACTGTTATGACTAAGGTAGTTAAGATAACTCCAACCAAAGTCAATTATTAGAACAGTAACTAAAAAAACATTGTTTAACAAAGTATCTAGTCTATTCAAAAATGTTTAAGCATTATGGACATGTAACGGATTTTGACCTCTGTTAAGCTTCCGGAACCACTGTAAGGTATTACTTAGAGAATAAGTTAGGATGATGTGTATGAATGTAAATGAAGGGTAGTCTTGAACAGTCTCAGGTCAACTATTCCTAAGGTGGGTGGTTAATTGAAATCCAACCACCAATGGACATCCTTTGGTGGTATCCACGATCTAGTATTCAAATCTGTATTAAAGTAACTGCCTTTACTGGAATTTGAACCTAGAAACTGATTTGCGATGACAAATTTAACCACTAAACCAACCCAATAGGTCAACAAATTTTACCTAAAATGTTAATAAACCAAAAACTATAATAAAGTGAGTTTTATTTTTTTTATATATATTTACAATCAGTGAAGTGAATACAACATATGCCAGCCCCCATGGCGCGAGTGGTAGCGTCTCGACCTTCTATCCGGAGGTCCCAGGTTCGAGTCCCAGTCAGGCATGGCATTTTTCACACACGCTACAATTTATTCATCTCATCATCTAATGATATATTTTAACAGTGGTTCCGAAGGTTAAAAAAAAAAAAACACAACATGAAATATTATTGACTTTTGAAGGCACATCATTTTTCTAAATATAATCAAAATAACACACACTCACTTCATCCACATTATAGATACATGCAGCTCTTGCAATCTGTCCAGCAACATATGTTCTTAATTCAGCTGACTGAGCATTTTCAAGAATTGAACCAGGTACAGCAATACTAATTGTTCGTAATTCTTTTTTTATGGTTTTCTCAGATTGTTCAACATCATTTTCTACCTTATCAATAAATTCTATATTATTAACTTTTTCATTATTTTCATCATCAATTACATCAAAACCTTGTTTTAATCCTAATGTCTTCAGTAATTTTGTCTCTTTCCATTTTTTTCTAATTGCTTTCCTTTCTTTATTAACTTCTCTCCAACTTTTCTTGATATCGACTGGAGGCATATTAATTCTGAAAATAAAAAATTCTACTTTAATATCTTCATAAAAATTATATTTCTTTTACCAATCCCAAAAACAATTTTTAATTTATATACCAGAATTTTACTCTATATGATGATTACTACAAAATGTTGCTGTTGAAACAAACTCTGTTCAAAAAACATTATTTATTGTAACACTTTAACATTTACCAATACTCGTAAAACAATTTCCTTGTATATGAAAATACCACCTTCATTGCTCTTCTGTTGTGAACTGTCAAAATATGTTTTTTCAAAATGAAATTAATATTTCAGAATACTCACATAATAAAGCAGTTAGATTCAACCAATATGAAGGGTGAAACAAACAGATATTAAGCCTTCCTAAATGGTTTTAATAGTGTTAATTTGTGATGAAGTGGTTGATGGAATAAATGAAATGTTATCAAAAAATTAGATGTCATTTTCTCATATACTCATGTAATTGTTGTAACACATCACATCAGTAGTTGAAGTTTGTCAGATGATATGAACTTGCACACAACTTCTTATACATCAAATAATTATTATTTTTTAAATATTAACCTATTAATATTAATTATTAATTTAATGTTAAATATTATAACCTAAGTCTTTGTAAAAAAAAAAACAAAACCTAAAACAAAGGCAGACACAAAAATCTGTTCTATTAGAATGATTATTGGTTTGAGTCAAAGTCATAAAACCTAGCTTTCTGTCACAAACTCATTGTATCCTTATATTATCCTCAGTAAAATGAAAACACTGTGTAACCAACAGAACAGTGATGCAGATAGTGAACTACTAACTATCCTGAAGTGATATACCACACCACGTGCCACATGGTAAGCCCTATACTACAAAATATGCCTACAGACCAATGTGTACTCTTTATGACAGTTCCTAACCTGATTAACTGCATTTTTGTTAAGAAAACAATGTTGAAATATTAGGTGAGGTAATTATATACAACTATGGACTACCTCTGATTTTAATGAAAATCATAATATAGTGTCTTTAGGACCTAAGTTATTTGTTACAATTGAAATTACTCATAAGAATCACTTTTCTCCAAGTTACATCCCTCATAAGTTATACAATACTCACCCAAAATTTCATAATTAAGCACTGTAAGACTAAATTACATTGGATTACGCTAAAGGTGTGGGTTAAATGAGCAATATACATTATTTACAGAGTAAATAACTAGGTTTATATAAAATTTAATTAAGTGGTTAGGTTTGAATCAAGATTAAGGTTAGGTTAGGTAATAATTCCTTGTGCTGAGCTTAATATGACATCAGACAACACTTGCTAAACTTGTCTAATTACTCTTAAATTTGCTAAGTGCTATACTTAGTATATAATTGTATTCAATAACAATTATTTGGTCCAAAAACAATATTTATTACACTGATACAGTACTGAATTATTCAATTTTTGTGAAGGTTCTGATGAATAACTTCAACTGTAACCAATAACTTAGGTCCTAAATAAGGTATATTCTAATTTTTATCATAATCAGAGATGACTATAATTGTATATAATTACCTTAACTGACTAATTGAGAAATTTACTGAAGAGGATAACTTGGTAAAACTTTTAAACTATCAATTCTAACTTTCAAATCAAAAAGAAACTGTTTTTGCCTTGTAACATTAATTAGGTAATGACAGCTACTTCAGATGAATTATTATTACAACTTTAAAATTACAAGATAGTACAAATGCAATACAAACAATTAAAATTCAATTAAAGATAACAAAATCATTAATGGGATGAGTGATGTTAAACATGTCATCAAAACATATTCTGTTTTATAGTGTTTTGAGATGTCTATCATTCCTAAAAGGTCTGGACCAAATTACTTAAATAAATGTAGTTTTAAAACATCTATAAGTTGTAATATTTATATATAATACAAAATATTTCCTCCCATAACACTGGTTCCCCATAAATGATGATTGGCTGAAAGAATGGAATCAACACAAACTTTAAAAAGTTGGAAATAAGGCTTAAAAGGGGTGTTTTTGACAGATGTTATTATAATAAATAAATAAAGGTTAAAATAAATCCATTAATTCAAATAATAAATATATATATATAATATATGTGTGTGTGTGTGTACTGCTTACTATAATATAAAGATAACTACAATTACACGAACATTACAATTCACTAACCACGTGAATTCGACAAAATCTGTACAGGAATGATTAATGGAATTAAAAAACCATGCGCCTTTGTCATTTAATTTTTTGCCTTCTACAAAAGAATAATTAATTAAACTAACTTTCTAAATACGAACGTTGTTGAACCACTGTAACAGGCCCGTTACTCGAAACCTAAGTTCATATGCAGCTAAAAACAAAAATATAAACTACTAAGAGGTTATGTTAAAGTTCACAGTTTAGTTTACTGTTTTGATATTGTTATTCCAGAATAGCATGTCAATATTTTTAAGATTAATATTACCAATATTACTAAGATAAATAAAATTAAGAATAATAATATTAAGAATAATCCAGTACTGTATTAATGCCTTATTAAAACTAATTAGAAAAAACCAGTTTTACATCACTTTAAGAGTATAAAATTGACTTCAGTTTTTTGTTTAAATATTCAGTTAAGAAATTTCAACCATATACTTACACCCACATAATTTTAAATTAAGAAAATTAAATGTATAAAAATAAAAACTTAATTTTTATCAGCTTTGTTCTGTGGTGTATTTAATTTATTGATGCAACTAAAAAAATTTATGATAGTTGGACGGTTGGTAATAAATACAACACAGCTGACTGAAAATATTTCTTTCGTGGAGTATTATTGCAGACCACCGGTCGAATGTGGGACCTAACTTAACGTGATTTGTAAGTGTTAAGCAATATAAACAACGATATATCAAAAAAAAAACTTTTGTAATATAAAATATTGGTTTAAGTTCAGGTTCAGTGTACGTTGTGCAATGAGTGAATTATTTTACGCGGTTTTTTTATAATTGTTTACAAGAAGTAAGTGTGAATAATAGGCAGCGTGTTTGTAAACGTAAATAAATGTAATTAGTTAAAATTAAGCATATAAGAGTTCTTTGTGTTCTTGCTAGTTGATTAAGGTTTTTATAAAGTAGTGTAGAATGGCCGGATGGCATCAGCAACAGTTCATGAACAACAGACAGTATAATCAGTATAAAGTTAATGATGGTGGAGGTGGGTATCAATTTTATAACTACATTAATGGTCCACAGAATCATTTTCAAAATAATCTTAATGAACCTAATCAAAATGTAGGTGTTACTAATGAATACAATAATGATTATTCTATTCCTTCGTGTGCACAAACTCAACGAAACACTTCATATGACAGTTTTAACTCCTCAGTTGTAAATAATGTTTCCAATTTTGATAATTCTTGTCAGAACTACAGTCATCATAGGCAGTATTCAAATTCTTCACCTCAAGTTTCTGTGATGTATAATGGTAATGTGGTTCCTTCAGAGCCACAGACTAATATCTCTTGCTACAGTTCTGTTAATTATTCAGATCCTAATAATATAAGTGAATGTAATGTACGATCTGGTCTAAATTCTAACAGTTATTACAATTATTCTTCTAATTATTCAAATTTAACTAATATTAATTCAAATCAACAGATTTTACCAGGAGAACATGGAAATGTGAAAAACAGTTTGCAAACACATAATGTACAATTAAAGCAAGAGCCATTAGGAATGGATCAGTCTTATTCTTATACAAATAGGCTTGCTGAAAATGTAGCTTATGATATACAGCACAAAAATTCAATATATGAAGATGAAGTAACAGCATTTCTTCAAAAAAATTCTAAGTACTTGGATAAAAGTAATGTAGATTCTGTACAACAAAGTTACAGACATAATAGTATTAAGAATTCAAAAAATGTTTTAGTAAAACCTGGTATTTCTAAATTAAACTCATTAAATTCATGCACATCATTGGGGAATATGACAGAAGTTTCAAGTCCTGACCGCCGATTATCTAAATCGTGTGAAAATATTGTATGTGATGATAACTCAAATGTAAATAATAAAAAAAAATTTATTTCATCTTCCAACATTACATCAAGTGTGTTTGTACCTACTTTAAAAGAGAATAGCTTAGAGAATAATAATGAACCATGTTTGTGGGACGAAAAAAATGTTGATAGTTCAGTACACAACCCAGAAAGGAAGTATCTTCATATGATTGATAGCCGATCAAAGTCAAAAAGTCCAGTTAGTGAATTTTTAGATAAAATAAGCAGAAAAAGTGTAAGGTCTTGTTCCAGAAGTTCTAGCAGATATAGTACTGACAGTAGGTCAAGATCTTCTAGTTGTGAACAAGATTCTAGAAGCTCAGAAAGAAGATCTAGAGGTAGAAATAGATCATTTTCGAGAAGCCCTACTAGATCTGTATCTAGGAAAAGATCACTTAGTCCAAGGAGACACAGTAGGAATAGAGTCAGCTCAAGATCACCAGAACAACATATTTTAGATTCTAGTCAAAATGATTATATTGTCAATTCACTAAGCCCAACAAGGAAATATTTAAAAAGTTGTACTTTGTCTCCTAAACATAGTAGTAGCTGTAGCAGGAGCCCAAGTCGATTGAGAAGTCAAAGCAAACCATGTTCAAGGCCATCATTTCGAGGTCGAAATAATTCATTTAATAGAAATAGTTCTGATCGTTTATGTCGGTCATTGAGTAACTGTAATGTACCTTTGCAATCTTTAAGCGACAGTAATAGAAAGCAGAAAATTATTGAAGATTTCTCTGGGAAAGGAAAGCAATATACTGAACGTGAAGCACTATTATTAAAGTACAGAAAAGATTACTGTTCTGATGTATATGAAATGAGACATAAGTTAAATGAACTATCAAAATTAAATGTTGAAGAATTAATGAAGAAAGAGACTCAATTTTGGACAAGGATGAGTCCTGCTGATTTATATTATATACCTACTGAAAATTCAAATATTCTTGAAGGTACTTCTAAACTTGAATCTTTATGTAATGAATTTGAAGAAGTTTTGGTTAAAAGAGCTGAGAGAGTACGTACAACTCAACCAAAATATGAGCCTCCCATTAGAAAGAAGAAAATGAAATTTGCCAAACATAAAAGCGAACATTGTGGAAGCAGCAGTAGTGATTCTGAATGTGAAAGCAGTTCAGATGAAGAAGATTGTACAATGGAAGAATTGGAGCGTAAACGAAAACATCCATTCCGTTTGCATACTGAACTTTGGTTTAATGATGTCGGTGAAATGAATGATGGACCTTTATGTCGTTGCAGTGCAAAAGCACGTCGGTCTGGAATACGCCATAATATCTATGCTGGTGAATTAAATTTGCCCAAGTGTGACATAAATACAAATAATGCTAGTAATTTGTATCATTATAGAATAACCATTTCCCCACCAACTAATTTCTTAATCAAAACTCCAACTATAATTCCACATGATGACCATGAATTTATATTTGAAGGGTTTTCTATGTTTTCTCATATAAAACTAGATAAACTACCAGTTTGTAAAGTTATACGGTTTAACATTGAGTATACTATACTTTATTTTGAAGAAAAAATGCCAGAAAATTTTACAATTAGGGAATTGGATTTATTTTATGAATATTTATTTAAAGAAATTCTAGAATTGGTTGATTTGGATTTTAAAGCTGGTGGTGATAAATCACGTTGTGCCCAGTTTCATTTTATGCCAAGATTTGTGAGAGAATTACCAGACAATGGAAAAGAGATATTATCCATGAATGAAGTGTTAGTATACCTTTTAAAGAATTCCGATGGTTTAATAAAAAATGAAGAACTTGAACAAATACAGATAATGCCACAATATGAATGGCAGAAGCAAGTTGATTTAGTTAAAGGAATGGTTGTTACATTGCCTGGTATGAAACCTTGTTCACTGAGAGTAGATCAGCTGGATCGTGACAGAGTTGAAGGTAAAACATCACTATTTCCTGAAATAGTTCATTTTGGTATTCGACCACCACAGTTAAGTTACGCTGGAAATCCAGAATATCAAAAAGCATGGAGAGAGTATGTAAAATTTAGACATTTACTTGCTAACATGCCAAAACCTTCTTTTGAAGATAAGCGTAAATTAGAAGTAAAAGAAAATAAACTGCAGGAAATGAGAACACAAAGTAAAATGAAACGTGATGTAACAGTAACAGTTAATAGTGAAGGTTTTAAAAAAACAGGTATAATGTGTGACATTGTACAACATGCCATGTTAATACCAGTGTTAGTTTCACATTTAAGATTCCATTGTTCACTAGGTGTGTTAGAAGAAATGATAAACTATAAATTTGTAAATAGATTTCTTTTACAGCTCGCTCTAACTCATCCATCATATAGAGAAAATTTTGGTACAAATCCAGATCATGCTAGAAATTCATTAACTAACTGTGGAATTCGTCAGCCAGAATATGGTGATCGAAGAATACATTATATGAATACTAGGAAACGAGGCATAAATACATTAATTAATATAATGTCTAGGTTTGGTAAAAAAACTGAAACTGAATCAAATATAACACACAATGAACGTTTAGAATTTCTTGGTGATGCTGTAGTAGAATTCATTACATCAATTCATTTATTTCATATGTTCCCCGATTTAGAAGAAGGAGGTTTAGCAACATATCGTGCAGCTATTGTACAAAATCAGCATCTGGCAGTTTTAGCAAAAACATTGAAATTAGATGAATTTATGTTGTATGCTCATGGTTCTGATTTATGTCACGATTTGGAACTGCGTCATGCAATGGCAAATTGTTTTGAAGCTTTAATGGGTGCATTGTTTCTTGATGGTGGAATTGAGGTTGCTGATAAAGTTTTCGGTGAAACTTTATTTAAAACCGATTCAGAGTTATTAGAAGTTTGGGTTAATTACCCTCCACATCCTTTACAAGAACAGGAACCTTTAGGTGATCGTAAATGGATACCTCGATTCGAATTATTAAAGAAATTAACTGAGTTTGAAGAATCAATTGGAGTTGAATTTACACATATTCGTTTACTGGCAAGAGCATTCACAGATAGAAGTATTGGTTATACAAATCTTACCCTTGGTTCTAATCAGAGACTTGAATTTCTTGGCGACACTGTTTTGCAACTCATTGCATCAGAATATCTATATAAATATTTTCCTGAACATCATGAAGGTCATCTTTCTCTTTTAAGAAGTTCTCTTGTCAATAATCGAACACAAGCTGTTGTTTGCAATGACCTAGGTATGACGAAGTATGCTTTGTATCATAACCCTAAAGCCGAATTAAAAACCAAAGATAGAGCAGATTTATTGGAAGCATTTTTAGGAGCTCTATATGTTGATAAAGGTTTAGAATTTTGTGAAGTATTTTGTAATGTTTGTTTCTTCCCAAGATTACAAACATTTATAATGAGACAAGATTGGAATGATCCTAAATCAAAATTACAACAGTGTTGTCTTACGTTGCGAACTATGGAGGGTGGTGAACCAGAAATTCCTATTTATAAAGTTATAGAGTGCATGGGGCCAACAAACACGCGTATTTATACGGTAGCTGTTTATTTCAAAGGACAGCGATTAGCAGAAGCATCCGGTCATAGTATTCAGCAAGCTGAAATGAATGCCGCTAAAAAAGCACTTCAACGATCTCAAGGTTTATTTCCTCAACTCGATCACCAAAAGCGAGTAATAGCAAAGAGTTTAAAGTCGCAACATACACCAAGGCAAGAAATAAGTAATCATCAGAGATCAGGTAAAAAGCCATTTTATTTTAACAAAGCATACCAAAACAATTTCGTTAGAAAAGATAATGCTCAAATGAAAATAACTAGTAGATGTACAAAGAATGATAGGAATAATTGCTTTAAAAAGCCTTTACTGTTGCATAAAAAAGTGCCTATTTATAACTCTACTTCATCATAATTAATGTACCAATAAATCATTTAGCCTAATTTGTTAAATATTTAGTGTACAAATAAATCGCTAATAATGTTTTATTACTATTAATAATAATCAGTTTATAATTAAATAATCTTATTTAAAATTTTTAATTGATTTTATTGTTGTATGGTGTTATTTTTATGAATTATTTCCTGTAAAATGTGATTTTTGTAAGGATATTTGATGGTGCTGAATCTTTTTTCAAACTAAATTTGTATTGTTGACTTAATTCTTTTAAAGTGTTCTTTAAATTTATGTTTTTATTTGCCATTTTGGGCTGTGTATGGAATTTCTTTTTATTATTTTATGACAATTTTTAATGTGTTGCAAAAAAAAAAAAGCTGTTTAATTGATTTTATTAATAAAATTTTGTGAGTATGTGTCAAAATACAGTAAAGTAATGCTGTATTGAATCCAGGTATTTTTTGGTAGTATTCTGTTACTTTTACGTGGTACAAAGATAAATTATGATAACAAAATTTTATTTATTACAATTTAAAGAAAATAAATCTTAAATTGACTGTTGTAGATTGAAACTATGTTACTGTGAATTTGAAGGAACTCTGTCATTTATCTATAATTATATAGTTTGTCTAAAGTTAATTATAATTTGTCTAAAGTTTGATCTTAGTTGGTAACAAAATGACAATAATATTTTTCAAATTTTAGTTTGAAAATAGTTAGCAGTTTCCATTTTTGTGTTTTACACAGTCCATTATTTAGTTTGCTAACAATCTTAAGTTATTAGATCATGTATGCTTTTTGTTATAAAAAAGCAGAAAGATTGTCTTAAATTAAACCTTTCATCTGCATGACATGATTCTACTTGGAAATTTGTTTTCATATCTTTTTCTAGAATATGATGTTACTTTTTTCTGGTGGTTTTGCAGGTAATATGGTTATTAAAGTTGTATAATACGTTAAATAATATTTTTGAAATATTTCTCATTTAGTGTATTATATTTGCCAAATTCAGTGTGCTTATAAATCTTATATTGTTTAATTGTGTCGAGTTTAAAATTAATTAATACTAGAAAAAAGCGGGGTCTACGGTCTGTCACGAAAATGTTACATGCTTTATATTTCATTACACATGACTTTATTTTTGCCAATTGTTACTAAATAATGTTCATAAAATTAGCGAACTAACAAAAAAAAAAAAAAATGGAAAGCCTCAAAGTTTTGAACATTTTTAGCCGTTTCTGGAGTTGTGATTTGTGGACACAATTCTAATCCCAGTGTTTTTTATTTTTATTTCTGAAACACAAATATAATTTTAAATAAATCGTTAGTACAAGAAGTATAAATCGTTTGAACGAATGAATCGTTCATGCGCTTCATCCAAAATAAAAATGTGAGTCATACAGCAAACAAACCAATGCAGTATGATTTCTTATTGAAAAGATTAAAATTAATTAATATAGTTAATTGATTAACATAAATTAATTAATATAGTTAATATATTTGTGACCCCTGTTATAAACGTTGTAAATGCCCTGTTATAAAGGTGATTATAAATGTTAGGTTAATTTAATTTGCAACCTGCATTGTCAACTGATTTGTTCAACATAGTGCAAACAAAAGTTTAATTGAACACTAACTTTGATGAAATACTAACAAACACAACACAGATCGTATATACTGTTTTGACTATTTCTCATTCAAAATTGCTAACCGCTTTTAAAATGAATGTCACCTTCATTATTCTTGAGGTGAAATTTAGCCTTGAAACTCAAATTCATTAAAACGAATGGCAAATTAGTCACCATTTTGCCCGTCTCCTTGGTGAAGTGGTAATATTTGCAGCCTTTCATCTTGAAGGTCTCAAGTTTCAATCCCAGTCATCTGCTATAAAATTCCATTCCATATTTCCATGTGCAAGCTATTTAGCTTATGTGGTAAATTGATAACAAAATATGTATCTAATTCAATCCTTATCTGCTACTCAGTGTAGTTAGGCCCATGGTACATAATAATTTTAGCTTTTTTTTTTTTATTTTAAAGTTTCTTAAAAAAAAAAAAAAAAGAAATCAAGTAAAAAATCTTACAATTTTTGTATAATATGTTCTAAAAAACCAAAAAGAAAAATAGATGTCCATTTCAGATAAAAGTGAAAATTTATAATTAAAAATATTTTTATATATTTTACAGAAAATAAATAATTTTTTTGTTTGAAAAAACCAGACTGGCCTTAAACTGCAAAAAAGGGTGCCATCAAAAAGTTTGCCAATGCATTAGGATTTAAATGTCGAGTTGAAATAACTTCCTTTAAGAAATATTTTACGTGTACAAATATTTTTTTTTTTTTTTTTTTTATTAAATCACCCATTTTTTTTGTGAATTTGTTTCATTTTTTAACATGACATTTTTGAGGTAATGTTTGTCATTTTTTGAGCCAGTCACAAATTCTGTTGTAAATGGTCAAATGTCAGCAATACAACTAATTTAATTATTTAAGTATGGTTGCTTTAATTTATTATTAATTGTTATTAAAAAGTAAATAAGAAAAACTTAAATAAGATTGCTGTTTATTGTAAAATATTTGTGTAATGAATGAACTTATATTTCAGCAGCAATTTTGGAAACTGCTAGCTATTGGATATCTCTTCAACTAATTTTACAGTATTTAATTATTGGTTTCATTGTAAAAGTAATTTACTGTTACTAATAGGACCTTGTTGCTCTGCAGTGATATTATAAAGTAATGTTATATATTTAAAAAAGTGTAGGCTAAAAACCTATTTTGTTTACAGTATGTTTTACCTCCAACCCCTTTGTTTTTCTCTCTTTTCTATCCCAGGTAAATTGTGTGCCGAAAACTTATTTCCAGTTGTTCAACAACATTCAGTCTAGACGTTCTACTGGATGGATTGGGCTGATTTTTCTTTTATTCTAATCGGAATAACTTGCACATCAAACATCAACAGACCTTCAAGGTGATTTTCTTGTGAGTAACAATCTTGGAAAGTTACTCGGTTAAGGAATAAATGAAGATTTCTTAGAGGAAACTCAAGTTTGGGGTTCTATGATGGTTGATGCTACCCACAGATATGCGAGGGTCATAACAGCCATAATAATTTTTAAAAAATCAGCCTGATCTATACAGTAGTGCCCAGACGGTTTGAAAATAGGTTTTCAGTTCAAATTTTTTTTTTTTTTAATGTATAAGGTCATTATTTTTTAATTAAAGCCATTAAATTAATTTTTTTAAATTTAGTAAGTGATTCTATCGTATGCTAGTAATCTATTTTCAACATACATTTATGATGAAACTCGTACAAATAAAGCTATAAAATTTAAATGTTAATTATTAACATAAGCATGTTGATAAGAATTGTTTTATTATATATATATATATATATAAAGTGTTCTTTTCTATACTTGTAAATCATTTGTGAAGAAGGTATTGTTATTATTAACCTCTTCCTGAGCTGAATGCGACTTTTTCACTCTTTTTTTTGTTTGAAAAAGTGATGTTGATGTAATATGTTTTAAATCTTTATTCTGTTTCGTTTCGTTTTAGTTTTAACAAAATAAAAGCAATGTTTGTTATGAACTCTTCTAATTAGTTTTACAATTTGTTCATGTATTTAATAATAGCATTATTGGTCACTTATTCAGCTGTTTTGATACATTACATTACTGGTTTGCATAGAAATAATGAGTAATTACAATGTATTAATTGTTATGTTTATGCGAGTATTTTTTTTATTAGTTCTTAAGTCAATATTTATATTATTTATCAAAAATTTATTTTGTTCATTCCCTTAGTTTATTAGTATATTTATAAAATCTATTTTTGGTATTAGTTATAATTGTTATTACTATTAATTTAATTTTTTTAATCTAAAAATATGCATTTTAAGAGATAATATATCTTTATGTTTAAAAAAAAATGCAAATAACAGTAATCCTACTAAAAGGGATATGATCGATAAGGGGTTAATTATTTTATTATTAATTCAAGAGATTATTTTCTACAAGTCATTATAAATTAGTTCAAATAGTATAATATACTGTCAAATTTAATCAAATTTACTCGTTTGACAATCTTCTTCAATTTACCTTTTTTAAGCATGTAGGTTCCAATCTATACAATTTAGTTATTACTGCTGGCATTTTTATCTTATATCTTATATTTACTAAATGTTTAAGATTTTACAGACTCAGGATAAAAGTGATGCAGTTAAAATAAAGGGATTCAAATAACGTGTAGTTGATGCGTTTTGTTTATTTAGTGGTAGTTTCTTATTCATTGCTGCAAACTAGACGCTGTTCTTTCTCTTATTTTAAAGATATTTTTAACATAATATATTTTATTAGTAGTTAGTTGTATTGTTTTTACACATTTTGTTGTTAGGTACGTTTGTTGTGTACTATATCTTTTGGAAAAACAAACAAATTTAATTGTAATTTACGTTTCTTATTTGGTAGAATATTGTTAACATTGCTTGAGTATCTTCAATCTGTGAATAGTGCTGGTTTTTTTTAAAGCTTTTTGCATTTTTTTTTATGAATGTTACTTTATATTTAATTTGTAATATAAACTGTTTGGCGAATGCCAGTCTGCTGTTAGTGTAGATTTATTTTTAGACATTTTCATTATGTCCTGTGCATATTCCAATAAAATGATATTACAATAATTTTTCAGAACTTTTAAAAACTTGATAGAGCTTGCTTCTTATTTATACTTTAATCGCATTATTGTCGTACATTGCGTGAGTTTAATTAATAGGCTAATGTGGATTTCAAAAAATAACATCATATACTGAAATTTCTAATATATTTATAAAATATTAAGCAAATTTTCAATCAAACATTTACTATACAAAGTAACAAAATAGTGAAGTTTTTTTTTTGCATAGTGAAGTTACTCCCATATGCAGAATTCTGGAGAAGTAAAGTCATGGATGTCTGCAGAAGTAATACTGGAATATTATATTGTCACTCGATCTTAGTAACTGCAAAATTTCATTGATCGGCAATGTCAGGAAGTATGTTAAATTAAGGATGCAAAATTTGAGGACAAACATGAAAAAAAAACATTGTGAATTAAAGAAAAGCAAGTAATTATCATTTGTCTACAACTTATAGAAAAATCTCAATGTTATAATATTAAAAAAATATATATATGCACTAAAATAAAACCTACCGTAAAATAACGATATGAAATATTTATTCATAAAAATATGTAACAGATACATTGCCAAACTTTGGGCTATAGCGATAATATTTTTCTTTTACTGTGAAGGTTCTGGGTTTGAATTCTTGGCAGTCATGACATTTTTTATTTGATATAAAATCCATGTGCATTAAACTATAATTGGTTTTCACTGAAGAAGATAAATGAATAAATGCTAAATTAAGAGACACAGATTAAAATTTTTTTTTTTTTACCTCATCTTATATAAATGACTTTGTAAGTTGAGAAAACTTAAGCTGAAACTATACTACTCAGGACTAGTCAATGTAAAATCAACTTGAAGCTAATAATGTTTTGATGTGTAAAAATTTTCATTATGTTTTAAATTTGGTTTAATTTAAAAAAAGAAATCTTATCTTTAATTTTTATAATTTAATTATTTAAATAAAAACTGTTGTACAAGCAGTATCACATGACTGTTATATTTGTTATATTGTGTTAGTAATTTTCTTTTTCGTGTGTATTAAGTCTGTTTATATTTTTAGATTAATTTTTTTAATAGTAATAGCATAATTGTATTAATGATAGTTTTTTTTTCATGAAATAAATAAAAACACGGACAAATAGTAATGCATAATGATGATGTTAGTTGTAAATAATAGGCTATTGTAATTATCGATTGTAATATTTTTTTTTTTTTTTCCTTTTTAATTACTTAAATAAATTGATTAAATTACTGAATTATGATTCGGTCATTATATTGAAAGTAAATTTAAACAAGATAGAGACAAGATTGTTTATTAGTCGCTATTTGGTTATAATTTTATCACAATTCAGTTGTATCTTTAGAAAATTTAAAGTGGTTATATAATTAATAGATAAAAATGTTTATTTATTAATAGTTATAAGAATAGATTCATAGTTTTTAAAAACAGTGCGTAAGAGGTTCTGGCATCTCAGAATGCGAAAGTAGCTTTTATCCTTCGCATTTTTTATAAGGTTTACTTATTGATTATATTAGTACACTATCATCATATCATCTGTAAAAATATAACCGTCATTAACCATTTATAAAAATTGTTTTAGTTTTTATTCTGAGTAAATTAACTATATATTTATAATATAATTAATTAAAACATTCTGCTTTTTACATTAAAGATATAAAATAGTGTATTTGGTTTGTATCTTTGACAAGGTTATTTTACATTCATTTGCCACTGCACATCTATACGAGGTGTGTTCAAAAAGTAAGGTGACTATATTTTTAGGAAAAAATATTTATTTATTCATCAATATTCAT
>JAAAKQ030036877.1:0-16914 GCA_010016005.3 Zanna intricata
TACCGGTTAGCAGACGCTATGACGGCGCGGGGCAGGCTCAGTCCGGTTACTTATTATACAGACCCTGTATATATATAAATTCCTGACTACAATAATATTTTATTTTTTGAAAATGATTGATAAAAGAGATCAGTTGGTCCAAAAATGCCAAAATTGGACAAAATTATTTATTTGGAATTAACAGGACGTATTTTAAAAATGATTCATATGTACTTCAAGTTGCTTTAAAATGTTAATTTCCTTAGTTTTTCTTCATTTACTTTTAAGAAAAATTCCAATAATATAACGAAATTGTGTACATTAACAGGAAAGTGATATAATGAATTAAGCAAGATCACCTTCAAATTTTTACATTATGAAACGAGTTAAAATTTCTAACTCATTGGCAAAGATAAAATAACAAGACAAATGCTAAATGCTGCACAACATTATGTGCAGCATAATTCTTATAAAGAAACCGAATTTTAAAAATTCAATTTCTTTTTTTTTATAAGCAAAACACAGTTAAAATGTTAGCAGTTATTAATTAATTACATGTACATGCAGTTATATTGTTAACTATAAGAAGATAGGTAGAAATATATGTTTTAATAATGATAATGAGATTAATGTTATATTATTTTGATATAGAGTAATAAAAAGTTTTTTTTTTTTAAAAAAAAAGAAGCTTTTAACAAAAAGCTTATTAATAAAGATGAGGATGAAAATATGAAATACTTGCATTACCATCACACTGCTACAAACTACAATAAATTTTTTAAAAAAATCATAAAGGTGAAAATGAATATATGATCAACAAACAACAATGAAATTAAGGAAAAGTACCTCAGTATCCCCGTTTGGATCCGTCACACTTTTCCAAACTTCTCCATCATCTGAATACTGGACAATATATTCAGTAACAAATTCTAGAGTACTAGCACGACCCTGTGTTGCAATCGATACTACTTTTTTCTTTCCTTTTAAGTCAACTGTTAAGAAATGGTAATAAGTATTTTCTGAAGGTGTCCAGGAAGAATCACCTGTGAAAACCAAAGCCAACCAGTGCAAAAAAAGAGTGAGAGAAAGTAAGACAGCAGAAAGAGAAGTAAAGTCAAGCAGATAGATTTAAGAATTAAAGGATATGATATGAAAGTACATGAAAATAAAATTAATATCTTCAAATTATTATTATTTTATATACAGTATCTATAACATGTGTGACTATTTTTTTTTCTTTTTTTTTAACCAACAATGAACCTTACCTTTATTATTAATAATTAAGTTACACCAAATAAAATATATCTTTAATTTTTTAGTAAAAATTTATTTATTTATAAATATTATTAAAAATAATAAATAAGGCAGAAGATTCCCTTATTTTTCATTTAACCTATACATTTATTATGTATAAAATAACAGTCCTAAATCTCTCAAATAAAAAAACATGCTGCATTGATTTGTTTGCTATATGTGTTCACATTTTTATTTTGAACGAAGCGCACGAATGATTTATTTATTCAAACAATTTACACTTCTCAAACGATTTACAATTCTTGATACAAATGATTTATCTAAAAAAATTCTATTTGTGTTTTGGGGATAAAAAAAGGAAAATACTGGGGTTAGAGCTATGTTAAAAAAAAATCACAACTCAAGAAATAGCTAAAAATGATCACGATTTTGAAGCTTTTCATCGTAAAAGTTTTTGTTGTTATTAGTACACTATATTCATGAACATTATTTAGTTACAACTGGCAAAAACATTCAACAAAATCATGTGTAATGAAACATAAACTACATAACATTTTCGCGGAAGTCTGAAAGCCCAACTATTTTCTAGTGATTATTAAAATTAATTGGAAAATATAATTAAATTCAAAAACTATTTAAAAAATGTATACTTAAACTCTTAAACTTGATGGCCGTTACAATTGTTAAACGTTTATTATCAGTTGACGCTCAGAATATAGTTCATATTGGAAAATAAATAAATTAAAAAAAAAAAATAATAAGTATTAAAAATTATTATAACAAATACTTATTGTGACAAATAAGTATCAAAACAATCAAACTGGCCACTTTTCATTTTAAATTTTAAATAAAAGTTATTGTAAATGGTTTTTGAGATTTAATTTCATTTACCAATTTATAAACTGAATTAACAGAAATAATGACACAACCTTAACAATGTCAAATTTTTGGAAAAAACAGGGTTAATATAATCAATATTATAATGGTTATAGAGTGTAATATGATTGGGTTTTTTTATGTGGCTGTATGTTTCAAGTTTATAGTTCATTAATTAATATATGCTGTTATTCTTTGATATATATATATATATATTTTATTTATTTATTTTATATATATATATATTATATATTTAGTTTATTTATATACATGTATATATATATATATATATTGTTACATAATTTGAGAAGTAACTGTTTAATAATAATGGATTGATTGGCAAATTGAAACACATGATAAGTAAAAATTTAGGCAAGTGCTGGCAGTTTATTTACTATTAATTGATTTATAGCAATTGGTAATAGGATGAAATAATTTGGATATCTAGATGCAACTAAGAGATTTAGTTTAAAAATGAACTTAAAAAAACACTAATAAATAATATTTACTAAAATCTTTAAAATTCAATATTTTTAAGTTAATGCCAAATTAAATAACAACTTATTTATTATTAATTTGAGAGGGCTTTAAAAAAATTTCAAACATTTTTAAAATAATACTGATTAAGTTACTTTATAGTGCAAACTTTTAAAGCCAGATTTATTAATTTAAAAAGATTTTACTTTATTCTTTAACTTAACACATTCAAAAACAATAAGTTAGGTCTTGGGTTTTTTTTCAATAACCAATCATAAACTTACAACCTTTATAAAAAATAAAAGAAAAGGAATGCAAAGAAATGGCATGTAGAAATTCTCACATAGTGTGAACCACCATGAATCTCTGGAATGTGAAAATATATATTATTATTTACCTTAAGTTTAAAGTACATTATTTATCTAAAGAAAGAAGTAATTTTATGAAAGAGTGCCAAATCACAACTAACGTTAAATTTTTTTTTTAATTTTCACATATAAATACTTTTAGTATCACAGTAAATTTACTTATAATAATTGACAATATTTTCATTTTATGTTTTTGGTATTTATTTATTTGATAAATTGAATAAGTCGATTTTTATTGTTTATAAGAGTGAAACAGTAAGAAATGATCACGACAAACAAACAAAAATCTTCAAGAGCAACACTACAAAATAAAGAATTATCAATATAGATACATTCGAACACAAGTATAGCTTTAAAAGAAAAGATTAATATGTCAAACTGAATATGTCCTGAATTAGAAATTAGCTGAAAAAAGGAAAAAGAGGGAACTTTCATTTAAGAGATTATCTTTACAGCTTAGAAATGTTGTTAATCTATGTTCTTTAATTATTTCATAGTTTCACTAAACATGAAAAATAAAAATTCTACTTGTAAGCTACATAATAGACATCAGAGTAACTTAAATAAGCAACAAGAGTATTTATATATTTTAAGTATTTAGGAATATTTTACATTCCGAACAAGACGTAAACTACCACAATCAAAGAACTATACCTCCGAGAACTGACTGTACCTTTCATACTTTATTCTTTGGACTGCAGGAAAGATATAAACCACTATTTGTATATGACTCCATCTAACATTTCACTTCCCTAATTTGGACAATGAAAGGTGAATTACTCTACTGTGGGACTAACTCTATTTTATACCCGAGGAGGATTTTACACAAAAGATTTAATTAGCAGATGTCTATATAGTATAATTTTGTACCTTCTACACTCACTGAAACTGAAAAAATTGGGCTTACTTGCATTTTAATATGAAAAAAAAAAAATCACTTATCAAAGATTAAATTTTATCATACTAACTTCTGCAATAAAAAATAAACTAAATAATTAATACCATTAGAAACAAATGCATGTTAAATAATATAATACTAAGAAATAAATTTATTAGCTGGATTTTACCCTATTCTCTCCTACTCCAGAACCTTGGGAGGAACATAATAGTTTTAGCAAGAGATTTGGACAATAAGAATTATGTACCTACTATAATTTTAATTATATACTTTAAAACAACACATATCATATTTCATTAATCAATTTATATAAGATACATATTTTTATTTCTTAAGACAACCAGAAAAAACAAAATTATCAGCAGAAAATCTAATTCATATCAAAAGATATGATCAAAAATTATAATTTATAGAAAACCCAATTTAAAAAAAAAAAAGTATGAGATTACTAACAAAAAAATGATGCATTAGTAATGGGTTAAACACAAACATGTGAAAAAGAAAATAAAAGATTTAACCAAAAAGCCATAACCTTGCTATCAATTAAGAAAAAAAAAACCATGCAGGAATTTATCTACAGTTTAGATAAAATTATATAAATAACAATCACATGCAAATAAATAAAAAAGACTACTTACCTTTTTATACTGAATGTTAAAAAGTTGAATTGTTTTGAACTATATCAAAATTTATTAGCAAAATACTGCCATTTAACAAATACTATATAAACTGTTTTTATACAAATCATTATTGAATATATATATATATATATATATAAAATAACCTATCACATGAAACTACGGTCTACCTCTCTAACTACATGAAACTACCTCTCCCCCTCCCTAATTTTTATCAATGTAAAACAAAGAAAATTATTTAAAAAAGAAAAATATAGTTTACATATAAATGCGTAAAAGGTGCTAAAATTTTAATGTTTAATTACAATGATTAAAAAAAACCATTAGATAAATTAAATAATAATAAATAAGGCTATAGATCTGGAATGGTACATTCCAGATCTATAATCCTGTTTCATGGTATGACCATGAAACAGGATTAAAAAAAAATTGTTTGATAAATTGTAAAATAAAATGGAAGGCTACAGATTAGGCATGGTAATGTAACAACTACAGAATCATAAAACTATTAATGCTCAATTTTCAAGTATCAAATGAAACACTCTTATTAAGATCTACAAGGAAAAATATAACCAGAAACAACTTAAAAAATAACATAATTAACAGGCAACCAAATAACTGAGAACTGTGAATGATTTACATATGACGAAAATGAAGAACAACATTTACTGCTTTCATTGACCCTATCCTGATTTGATACAAATCATTTAGCACATAAACGCTAGGCTATTAAATAACAAGACAAATTGCAAAACTTTAATTTATTAATTGTACAATATAGTCTCCTGCACTAACTATATCAAATTAACATAACTGCATAAGATTACATAAAATTTTCCTTTTGAAAGCAGTGTTCCACATCATCAAGAATTATCTAATTAGCTTTACTGTTTTCTTCTTTATTGCATCAACTGTCTGAAAATGGTGCCTTCAATATGGATTTTAATTCTGGAAAAAAAAAGATAAAAGTTGCATGGAGCTAAGGCCAGTGAGTGCATTGGATTGTCCATTATTATGATTTTCTTATCAGCCAAATATGCTCTAAGTGCATTACAGGCTGTCACAGTTATACTTCCATAAATTACGTCTCTGCTTCACATTCATTAACTCACCTTGGCCAGAACTTCAAGGTAATAATGTTGGTTAACTGTCTGATCCTGTAGCAACCATTCAAGTATTACCAACCCATTGATTTAATAAAAATATAAGATCAATTCCATTGCCTTCAGATTTGAATTGTTTTTTCATTCCCAGGACGTAGGACTTTTCCAATAAATTGAATGTTTCTTTATTTCTGAATTTCATTCAGTTTGTCTCATCACATATGATGATCTTCTGAAGTACAGCTCTGCTTTCAGTCATTTCATAACATCAACAGAAATTTGCTTACAGACCTCTTTTTGCTCCTTTACATGTCTTTCTGATCAAGTCATTTTTAGGACTAATTTGGAACAGGCATTGTTCATGTTCTAATGGACAAACAAAATTTGCTGCAGACTCCTTACTAACGTCTACTATCATCCAAATGCTTACCTGGTGATCGCTGAAGATAATTTAATTAATTTTTACATCTTTTGTTTAGTTGCTGTCATGACAGAGCAGTCAAGTCATTCGACATCTCTAATATTTCTCAATTTTCAGCAAAGCATTTGTACATTGCCATATTACATTCAAATAACTGTGTACATGACACCACATTATCTTCATACCTTCAATAATATTCCTTCAACAATTTCAAATGCTCAGTTTCTTCTGTTCACAAGGACTCTGGGATTAATATATTGCTCAAATTTAAAAATAAAACATTACTCCAACAAAGTGAATCAATGTTTCTTTTATATTAATAATAATGTGTTTCTAAAACAGACCACTGCAAGTAAAAGAGAACAATGCTTACACCAACTGCTTCTAAACCCCTGAAGTTTATTCAACGGTGTAAGCGCATCCACTACTACAAATACATAACTCACAGCGCACTCTGTCTCATTATCTAATAGTTCATCTCATTTATGCTCAACATTGTTTTATATGGTCTAGCATAGTAAATCGTTTAAACATACTAGGAATAAAAAAATTATGTAAAACCTATAAAATGTGGACGTGTAGGAGGAAGTTAAAAATAAAAATTAATTCAAAGAAGTAATTGATCCATTTTAAAAAATAAAAAATCTTACAGTTAAATATATTGATTTAAATAATTAGTTATAAGAAATAACCGATTAATTTAAATTATCAATTATAGAAAATAATTAACAATTAAAAACCTAATGTAATTAAAAATAATCTGTAGCAGTAGTTTTACATTTGTGTATAAGTTCTATGAACAACTTTAAAAATATTAATGTTTGAAATTTCTCTTGACAAAGGCGGGTTTATTAAAAAAATAAAAAACACAGAAAACATATTTAACAGACGCATGAAAATTTTTAGTTAATCTTGAAAAATTAAAAAGTTAAATTAGTCATGAAAAAACTTTGTTACAAAAAAAAATATATATATATGTGTATATATAAAAACATTATAAAAAACCCCCCAAAAAAGTAAACATTAATGGTTTATTAGTTTATTAGTATAAACCCACAAACAAAATTATTAGAACAGTATTTGTTAATAATTAGTTATAAATCCACCACCAATTAATTATTTTTTTATATAACGTAAATAAATTATGGTGAAATCACACCTTAACATTTCCCCCAGGATCTTTATAATCTGTGTAGTCATAATCATTAGATCCATAGCTGATAGAATATTCTTCAACATATTCTTTGGAATGAGGACGACCCTGAGTGGCGACATGAGTTACCTTCATCACTTGTCCCAAATCAACAGTCAGGTATTGTGCAAAATCGGAATTGGCAGCAGACCAGGCATAATCCCCTAAGATCATTACATATTTAATTCAAGCAAACTCAAAACATGCACTAGAACAAACTTAAATTAAAACCAGTAAAAAAAATAATTAATAAAATGAAAATATAAACAGCCATACTTGAAAACACAATAAAATAAATAATTAAGACATACATATAAATCATCTCCATAATCTACTTTCTTAATAACTTATATGGATTATTAAAACCCTAAGATTATTGTTTTTTTTTTTTTCAAAAATTAACAGCCATAACATTAATCTTAATAACACTCTAGTTTCATAAAGCTTAATCAAAATTTCTATAAAACAAAAAAGAAAATATTGTTCATTCACAGCTACAAAACTTTAATGTAGTATAAGACGCACAGATTTTTAAAGTAAAAAACCAAGAAGACTGATTGACAAACATAAGCAACATACAATATAATTTAAAAAGCCAAACAATCTGATAAGAAAATTAAGAAACAATTAATGAATATTAAAATGGAATCAATTAACCAACTGGATATCTATTCTTGAAGGAGAGGAGAAAAAGGAATTTTAAGAGAGAATTCAAGTTTTCTTCACATAACAGATATGAATTATACTGTTTTTAATTTTAAAATAAAGTATGATGGTTAAGTTTAGCAGTCATTTGGTTAAGGAAGGTCATTTGATAGATGAATTTCAGAAATGTAAAATAAAGTGGTCATACTCCCTACCACTGAGAATCATGCTGCTCAATTTAAAACTATATTATAACACCATTAACAGTCTGTTGCATTATAGTTCTTTGAGTTTTGAGACTTATCAACTGGTGATGGCAATTGGGATACTTCTATAGTATAAGATTCACTTGTAGAAGCACCTAACAACAAAGATCAACTAAGCCCGGAATATTAAGGATCCCAATGGATCGTTGAGACAGTAAAACCAATCATCCTTATCTTGCCTTTCAGTCTACTTCAGAAGGTAATAATCCATATTACTTTCCAGATGGATGGGTCATCTAACTGGTAGGTGGACTATTTGCAGTTGAGCCTTAATTTGTAATTATGTTTTAGTATTCCTTTTGCAACCAAGCATTTTTGTGTACAACTTGGTTTGTACCTATCACTTCTCTTTAATCTCCCTTATTTTATTTTTCTCTACCAGCATCACAGCACTATATTAAAGATTTATTGTGAAGTCCATCCGGTTTCATTTCAAGTAATATACATTCAGTCTAGAAATTAGCTAACACCAATTACTGCCCACTGCATCTACAAAAGACTCAGCTAATTGTTACTAGTTTTAACAGTCTACTATGGCAATTGTAGTTGTACAGTAGTTTTTACAATAGTAGTTAGAAAATGCAATTTGTCAATTACTTACTTGTCAGTATAAATTAATTCTACATTCAAAATATGTATAAAATATTAAGCAGTTTCTACTAAAAACTGATGTTTTATTTTAGAATTTTAGGATATTTTTTGTATAATACCTTGGATAAATCATATTTTCACAGTCACATCTTTCAGCAACCTGTGCAAAGATTCCAGACAACACAGTGTTGCATTAGAATAAATGATTCCCAATTCCCAACTGACTTACTCCTGTTATACAAATTTCTTGCTGGTTTTTCTTTCAACAAGAACCTGGCAAACTGAGGTAACTATTTTTTTTTTAAATTTTCTTTTATACAAAAAGCAATGCTGATTTTTCATCAGTTCATGATTGCATAATTTCTTTACATGTATATTTTCAAACTTTATTTAAGGGCTAACTTATATTTGTCTAGCAGTTAATGAATTAATAAGTAAAATCTACAATTCCAAACTTTACATTAAATCATTATTTTTTTTTCGGTTTGGCTAAAAGAAAAAAACGAACACATATGAAAGCATTTTTACTGTGCTTACCTTACTGCAATCAAAACGTAGAATTCAATAGTTTTTATAACCAATAAAGCAATATAATAGATCACTTTCTGTAATAAAAAAACCACCAAAAAAATGTTCTGTCAAATTTTGTACACTAAAGAAATAAAAAGAAATCCTCATCGTTAGTTTACCTTCAAAAAATAAATTACATTAAAAACAAGTTATTGGTCTTTACAGTATGGCTGTTTTAAATAGTTATAAACAAAATACAAAAAATAAAATGTGATATTATTTATATAAAAGCAATAAAGTTGAAACAAAATGCCTGTTGCATATCATGTGAAGTACACAGCACCTAAAAACTAAAATGCTGCTAAAATCTAAATACTACTATAAAAAGGTAGAAAACAAGCTTCATCATCTAAAGCCATATTATGTAAAATTAATTGAAGTATAGCAAAACAATAATCAAAAACATACAACAGAACAAAATTAATAAGCATCTATTTTTCTATAAATACATCATAGAATTTAAAAACACATATGCATAAATGTTCATATATTAAAAAAAAAAAAAACATTTGTATATAATCAAAAACATTAATTTAATTAATACAGTCAAAGTTCTCCATAACAAAACTCTCAATAATGAAAATTCCTTTATAATGAAAATACTGATTGTTGCTTCACAAACCAACCTAGTGTAATTTAAACAATCTGTAACAAAAAAAATCTCTGAAAGAAATGGCAAAATAAATAACTATACAGGCATGTGTAAATACAAAAGAACTCAAGCAAATTCAATTTTTTTTTTTTTTTTTTGTGAATACGACTACTGTCCTCCAACTGATGGTCCAGTGTGTTTTAAAAGATCTGAAAGACCACAACTGAAAGAAAATAGTGTTTCAATTCATTGAAAAAAGAAAATATAAAAATCAAAATTAATTTGTATAATGCAATATGCCTTCTCGTCAAAGATTTTGTTATGCCTTCAATTGTAAAACATGCATTTAAACATTTCTGTGTTGAACAACAAAAAAACGTTTTGTAAATAAGATAAAGAAGATAATCTGTATCTAACCGAATAAATAAAACAATTCAATATTTCACTATCCTCCTATCTGCAATAATATTGACAAATACCAAATGGCTGATAACTCGTTAAACAATGAGCAGCACTTAATGACAATGACATCATTTAACATTCTTTTACCCATGATAATGCTGAAAATAAAAAGGAATAAAAAATTAATCAAGAAATCTCTCCCCCCCCCCACAATTTCAAAAGAGATAATAAGTCTGCCATTAGTATATTTAAGATGCCACAGTATTGACACTTAGCTGCATCAAGTAATAAATAAATAAAGTAACACTGAAGATGATTATTACAAAACGAGACAGTAACAATCAAGAGTCACACATTTCTTTAGAAGTGAGTGGAAATTTTAAGCGATGATCAATGAGAAATTTAACAATTTTACAATTTTATTAAAAACCTTTAAAATAACCGCATCTAAATAAAATTGTAGATAAAAAAATTAGGTCAGTTTTTGTAATGCAACCAAAATATGTTTTTAAATTTTATCTAAATAAATTGAGTGGAATTACAGCTAGCTATACAAGCTATACAGCTATTAAAAAGCTGTGGAATTACAGTTTATATATGTACTCTCCAAAAGACCTTCTGGATAGTCCCATAAGTCTATTTACTATTGTTACTATTAAAAAAAGTAAAAAAAAAAAAATACATTCTATCTATACAAAAACAACAATTCCTTAAGGATTCCCCAATTTTATTTTCTTTACTTCATTTATTTTTTCTGATATAGTAAGACAGCAAACGCAGATAGAAAGAAAAAGAAAAGCTATTTTTAAAACTTCTCCAGTAACAAAATTCATCCGTAATGAAAATATGTAGTGAAATCCTGAGTTGTGTTATAAAGAGGTTGGACTGTATACCTACTAATACAAAAATCTAATAAAATAACTAAAAAAAATATAACTAGATATTAAAACAAATGACTATGATAAAAGGTAAAAAACAATAACAAAGATTAAGAATACATGATATTTGAATACTATATGATAATCAAAAGAAAACAATCTTTTTAAACATGCACAATAAAATTCTTCAATCAAAAAATAACAAACAACATTAAAAAAAAAAAAACTCACAACAGTAATTTACATAATAAAATAAACAAAATTAAAAACTTTAAAAAATCTAAAAATAGAAAAATAATCCACAGAATAATACTTATTAAAACTATTAGTAACAAGACGTAAATTAAATAAATAATAAAGGCGAATAAAATCTCTTTTTGTGATAATAATTTATAAAAGAAAATAAAGTTAAAAAAAAAAAAAAAACAAGAATCTAATAAATAGAACAGTAAAGTTATCTTATTTTACAGTATGATTTACATCCTCTTAAACTGTACTGCATTGCTGAACAATGACAATTAAGATACTTGATTCACTTGAGAAACTGGATGCTGGTAATTTTATTTCATAAAATAATACCTCTTCACTTAACATAACACTCTAACCACAAAATAACTTTCTTCAAAATTAAAACATTTCTTCTTTTATATTTAAATTTTTTTAGTAATAATACACAGAAAATGATGAAAAATAATATTAACACATATATAGCATAAGATCAGTTAGATTTAACAGTTTTAATTATACTATTAATTTCTTTCCACAATTAATACTGGTACATTTAACTGTACCAAAGATAAAGTAGATGGAAAATTATCACAAGTATTTATATAACATGGTATTATAACAAAGAAAAAAAAATTCTTTTCCATAATTTTGTTACAAAAAAAATATCTCTGTCGCTATCAACTTGCTACACATAATTAACACAAATAATGTTGAATATTACACTATTAAAATGCGATAAAGACACAAAATAGGTCAGTTACATTTAACTATATAAACACATTTTTGTACAAGAACAAAGATGAGTAAGTATTTTGTTCTTTTAACTTTTTTTTTTCACTATACCATAAACACCAAATCAACTTTTTTTAAATCTCTTTTTAAAAAAGCAGCTAACTCTGATTTTTGTTACAATGATACTTTATATATTTTTTTTTTTTTGTGTTGATGAAACAAAAATAACATAAAATTTTTTTTTTTTTTTTGACGAAAATCTATTCTGACTTCCAGAAGAAATCAACCAGCTGATTATTACATGTAATTGATCAGTTTGTTTTTTTTTTTTTTGTTAAAATTTTGATTAAAATAGAATAAAATGAAAAAAGATTTAATGTTACCTGTGACAAAAATCAAAACTAATTTGAAAATAAAGACTTTAGATAAGTAATTTATTTTTCTATTTATTATATAAATCTTTTTCATACTACCCTATTTAATTCTTTTTTGTATACCAAATTCAGAGGGTTGAATTCTGAGAATTTTAAACTTTGAAATCTTCAACACCAAAAAAATTTCACAACAAAAATTCAAAGAAGTAAACTGTAAGATTAATGTTTACAATCAAAAGAAACATTTTTTTTTTCTCCACTTCCCTAAAATTTTTAATAAATTTTGAGAACATACTTCTACAGAAAATAAACTATGAAAATACTACAATGACTGAATTTTATATTCTCAAATATTGAGTATTATTATTCATTAATAAATCCCATAGTAAAAATTTTTAAAAATATTTTATATTATGTAGTTTTAAGTTTTTAAAATAAGGAAATTGTTAAGGCAAAGCAATACAGACAAGCTTAATTAATGGATATGTTTGTTTTAGCACGCAAACAAACCCAAATTGATGAGTATCATTAACACCAAACCAATTTTTTTTTAAATTTAGTTTTTATTTTTTTTCAACAAAAGAGATCACTCCCAATTTCCATTATGATGATACCCTCTCTTTTTCTGTTTAGTCTCCAGAATTAGACTTAGGTAAGGTATTACTTCAGAGGATGATATGTATGAATATGAATGATGTCTTATACAATCTCAGGTCGACCACTCCTGAGAAGTGTGGTTAATTGAAACCCATTAAAGAATACCGATACCCACGACCTAGTATTCAAATCTGTATAAACAATTATGATGATACCCTATGTATAACAGATATAAAGTATCTTTTATAATGACTGTTTTGGTTTTTGTATTAACAAACCCTTCTATATCATTTTACAGAGATCTTAATTAATGATTTAATACTTTTAAATATTAAGCTGGAAGAAATATATATTTACGACATGAAAAGCATTTGAGAATATTTTCGTGGGGATTTTTTCATTATTATAAAGAAAAATTATTTTTTAAAGATAATACTACATCGAGTAATTAATTAAAATTTTGTTTAAGAGTTAACAATGTTGACAAATCATAAAAAAAAAAAAACCAATAATAATTTATAGATAAACCACAACCAACATCTCTTTTAACTATTTTTATTTTTCTAGAAATGAATTTACATTAACTAATATTATTTATCAAATAAAATGTATCTACTTGTTTACAGAGAAAATAACAGTGATTTATTTAACATAAATATTTACAAAATCTAGATGTGCTGTAAATTTATACAACTGACCTAGATATAAGCAACTTTAGTAGGTGTTTATTTACAAAAGCCACAAGGAGTTTTATGTCATGTAATAACGGAATCAATCACCAGATAAATGAAACTATTTTATACGATCTTTTCTGAAATAATGTTTTAGATGCAAATCATCAATTTAAGCCACTTTTTATCCATTTATTGTTAGCAATAAAACAGTTTTTTGAAATTTTTCTTTTAACATTTCAGTGATTTATAAATATTTAGATTAATTTTTTTATTTATATAATAATAAATAAAACTTAACATTATTATAATATCAATCTTATAACTAGGAATGAAACATTTACATTGTTTTTTAAATCAATACTTTACTGCAATAATTTTTTTTTATTATTTTATATAGACATTCATCATAAACTGTTTTTCCCTGTTAAGCTTTACTAGTCTCTGAAATGAATCCAGTAGCTGAACATTTATTTTTTTTATTTTTATACAAGACCCTTACAAAAATTTTTAAACATACAGCATAGAGTTCAGTAATTGTAGTTATGTATATAATAAGTATTTAACTTAAAAAGATTAACTTAAAAATGGAGAAGATATCATATCACAAAGAGAAGATCCAGAAACACTTTCTGGATCTACTTACACTTTAAAGTAACACTGGTGAAACATTTTATCTGATATCTATTTCAATGGTAAAATCAGACATTTTAATGAAATTCTTGGAATTTAAATTACAAAGTTGTTCAGAAAATTTCCAAATTTTATTTTTTTAATCTTATTATTAATTTTACAGATTATGGTCCTTGTCCCCTTCCCTATTCACACACTTTTCCCAGCACTGTTTCCACTTCGCAAAGCAATGCTGGGCAGTTTCATTTGAAATGGCCTTTAAGGTCCATGATGAATTTGCTTTAATGTCATTCAATAGTCTCCAAACAGTGTCCTTTCATCACTAACGTTAATTTTGTAAATAAGAAAGAATCGCAAGTAGCCAGGTTTGGCAAGCAGGAGGCTGAGGGAGAACAATCATTTTGGCCAAAACTAACAAAGCTGAGTTTGCAGGGGGCACTGTCAGGTGAAGGAATTATGAGTTAACTCACCACAACTGTTTTTGCAGAGTTTTTCAAGTAACTGTTGTAAAACGACTTGATAGTATGCATGGTTCCACTGTTCACTGTTTCATCTTGAGGCAAGAATTCAAAATGCACAATACCATAAAAATTTAAAAAACAGAGATCATCATTTTGAGATTGGATTGAGACTGACGTGCCTTCTTGGGGTGTGGAGAGCCAATCCACTGTGATGACTGAACTTTTGTCTCGCTGTCATAGATGTAAGCGCAGCTTTTGTCTCCTATTATGATCCTTTACGTGAATGTTTAACCATCATCAGCTTGTTCAAGAAGTTGCCGACAAATATCCAATAGATGTTCTTTCTGCATCTAGAAACTTTACTCAAGAAGCAAATTTTGTTCCTTGTTTGGAACAAACTTAGCTGCAACTCGATGCATATTGAATTCTTCAGTGAAAATGTAATGGCACAATCCAACTGAGAAGCTAACTTCTTCTGCAACTTCTCTGATGGTCAATCGGTCATTTGCAATCACCAGATCGTTGATATTTTTAACATCGGTGTCATCAGTTGATGTCTACGGCCTTCCTGGTCGAGGGCAATCTTCAATTGACCAACACTGACATTGCATATGACCCAGATCATCATCTCTGTAAGCCTGATTCAAAAGGTGAAATGTTTCTGTGAAAGTTTCCCCATTTTCACGTAAAATTTTACATTGTATCATTGCTTCTGAAAATTGCACCTTACAAAAATCACTACTAATACTCAACAATAAGAAACTAAATGAGGTATCAACAATCCAAGAACATATGGTTACAGAGGAAATTATGCAGAACACTACACTGGCAATTGCATGTCTAAATATCTCCTTTGATGTGTAATAAAAAGTATTCTGTTATTTTCTGGGCAGATTTTGTACGAGGCAAAATTGGTATTTTTATATAGACTTCCTGTTAATTCTTTTACGATCTCCGAAATGTATGCCCATCAGTTTAAGAGAAAATTATTGTAACAACCAAAAAGAAAAAATTTAAATAAAAAAAAAAAAAACAAACTATTTTAGGTTTGGTGCAAATTTACTTTAATAAATTGACACTAAACAAGAATAGGTTGATCTACTAAGATTTCCAGATCAATGTCAAATAAAATAATTTGTACGAGTTTAACACACAGTAAGTAATTTTACATACATACATACATACAATGACAATTTAAAATCACAATGTAAGCAACTGTGATAAAATAAATTTATTAATACCACAGATAATCAATACCCTGATTGGAAGGGTTCAAGATTGTATCATATCAGAACAGGGAAAGGTTAATTATAGAGGGTAATTTAAAATCAAAGTTCACTGCAGCTGGTGGTGTCAGGAATAAAAACAATTAAGTAAACACATTCTCCTTTATTACTAGTAATGATAAAAACTTATTTAAATTATGTAATCCCTAACTCACTTCAAATTATTTTTTTTTTAATTTGGTCAACATGATGGTTGAAATTACTCATTAAAATAACTGAATCTTTAATTACTTTAAATCAGCTTTTTTCTTTTTTTTAATATGTAATCACAATAAACATACTTAATTTTGTATATAAACATTTCTGATAAAATTACCTTAGTTTCAATGCTAGTTAATATTGTTATGCATTGATTATTGTTATAAGTAAGCAGTTTTAGATAATTGACTGTCCTTTGATATGAGTAATAAAAATAAGTTTAATTTTATTTAAATATTTCTGATTCTAGCTACATATCTCTTTACATGAGATATCATTGAGAAATAAATGAATCCAAAAAAAAATCATCATAATCTGTGTAATATCATTTTGTCTCTTAATAAGATTTTTTCCCAGGAAAAATAATTTAACAAAAACTTTGCATTATTTAACAAAAGCGAGATAAATTGGGCCAATATATTATGGCTTTTCACTATTACTTTATTATTGGTACCCCCCCCCCCCCGTAGGGGGAGACACCCACCAAGGGACCATTCCGGTCGCAACACCACCCCTCCCGGTCCTAGCCATGAAGGGCTTTAACCGGGGTCGTCGGGATGAACTTCGTACCGGTTGCAATTCCC
>JAAAKQ030036899.1:0-16910 GCA_010016005.3 Zanna intricata
TAGGACTTGAACCTTAGAACTCTCGACTTCGAAATCAGCTGATTTGCGATGTCGCGTTAACCACTAGACTAACCCGGCCGGTGTAGGTTGCAAACTAGATGTAATTAAACTACTCATAGTTTATAAACACATGAAATCCCATAAAAATTACAATCTAACTGAGCAAGCAGTTAAAATGTACATATATACTATTTGAATAGATTATAAATAAAGAGGATCTTCCAAAATTTAATTCAGACACTGACATGTACAGTGGCTCCAGTATTTTGCATGTGATGCATATACTTCCTGATATATTTAGACGCTTGGTACTCTCAGCAACAGTTAATAAATGTACCAAATTAATTACACTTTACTTAGCGCTGAAAGAGTTAAACTTCCATTTACTTATATAAGTATTAACAACTTCATTCTGTTTTTTTTTTCCTGTATTTTGTAAATTGAAGCTTTATTTTCTTAATTAAAGTATGACTTTTTGTTCACTAGTAAGTAATTAATAATTTTTTTTATGATAAATTAATCACAAAAGTGTTAATATTGTATAGGACAAAGGTGTAAAAATTTTATGTAGCGAATGAAAAATGTCAATTCACAATTTCAGAAGTTTTTCCAGTGAAAGATAGAGCTGCTACTTTTCTTCTTCAAAGTCACCGCATTGTATATTTTAAACCTTTTTTTTTTTTATTTGTTTGCTATTAACAGTTGCCGGATGTGACTGCCAGTTTACAGAATGTTTCAGCATTGTTGGAAAATAATATTGAAAATGAGGTTTCAAAAGGTCATGAAGAATTTGAGAAAGTGAAAACCAGTATACAACAAACTGTCGATCGGAACATTCCATTAATATCTCAGAATATTAAAAGAGCAGGTGATTATTATTTTAGCACTTAATTCTTTTGTTTGCTTTGCTCTGATTTAATTTAGTTTTGCTTGAAGGATTCTCATGATACATTAGTAAATTTGGTACATTTGAGTAAAAATATGTATGTTTCTCTTAATTAACAATATTTAGTAATTATAATTAATAAATAGATTTTAATAAAATCTCATCAAAGTAATAGAATCTTATACTTCAATTAAATGCAAAATATTATAAATGGGTAGATAAGAAATTCTAAAAAAAATGTTATTTTGTTTCCAAGACCATTATATCATTTGTGTATAATTTTATTGTAATTTTTTTAACCAATACAGTATTAATTAAAGCCAAGTTGCACTCAAAAACAGTTTACAAAAATTTTTTACTTAAAATTTAAAACTTAACAGCCATTTATAGGTTAAGGAAGTACTTACTTAATTCACTTACTTCTTATATGTATTTTTTCATTAAGGAAATGATTAAAAAAAATAGAAAAAATAGTAATAATTAAAAAGATTAAACAAGTAATGAAATCTTTTTTTCTGATCGGTAAATAATAATTATATTATGTAGGTCATATGAGGAACAGGTAGATAGTAAGTAGTTTTTATTTTTTTTTTACCTCCAGAACCACCGTTAGGTTATATCTTCAGAGGATGAGATGAACGAATTGTAGCGTGTGTGAAAAATGCCATGCCTGATCGGGATTCGAACCCGGGACCTCCGTTCAGAAATTGTTGCCTGATGTACAAAAATCCAGGACTATCCATCCTTGTTCATTGCTTTTACAAAATTTGTCATTAGCCTAGCATGATATGGAGAGGGGGTAAAAATATTTTTTCACCAATTTTACACTGAAAATACAAATAATATTTATTTTTAATTAAAGGTGTAATGTTTCTTCTATTTGTTTTTATGCATACATAACAAAAGGCATTGATATCTTTTTACATAATTTTCAAAGGATTATGACACTGCACTATTAACAAACTTAAGACAGCAATAAGATTTAACAAAATTAATTTATTCCGAAATCCAGTGTTTAATACAAACAACACAGCTGTGTTTCAGCTATATGTTTTGACCTGCACAGACATGATTAATCTTTCCAAGAAGGTTCACTCTTCAGTATTAGATATGATGACATAATATGTGACTATGATATGATTTAATTTTTTGTCTAATATTGTTTATTTATAGATTACAAATTATGTTAACAAAGTTAAACAATAAAAAATGAGCTAACAAAATACGATATAGGAGCTTAAAATGCTAATTGTACATTGAAAAATGAAAAAAATGCTTTAATTAAAGTTTTAATTTTTTTTTAAATTGTGGGTGATAGAAAGATTCTGAGTTCATATTTGTTTTCAGCATCAAAAAACAGATTAAAATCATGTATCACATGTTAGTAAACAAAAATTATGTTTATCAGTGACATTATGTCCAATATTTAAATAAATATTTAAACTGATCCTATCACAATTTTACATTACATAGATCGCATCAAGAATGATTTAATTTAGTTTTCTGATCATAATTTTTGGCTGGTGATAAAGGTAATTACTTCATTATGTATAATTTCACACATTGTGTAACAACATCATATGATGTTACTTCTCCCTGCAAACGTTTAGCAAAGTTTTATTACATAAATACGCAATAGGCTTCCTGGTAAACAAAATAATTTCAGAAAATTTCATATTTAGCACAGACATTTTTTATGTAATATGCTTTACAGAATAAATACCAAAATTTGTAATTCGATGATGAATTGATAACGAGTTCATTCACTTGTTGAAAATTGTATTTAAAAGACATTCTTCATTATTGTATATTTTCTCATTATTCAGTTTTGCACTTAAATGCAAATGTTGCACTTAAGTACACAACAGTAATGTACTTTAAGTACACTTATATTCAGCGTAACATTATTGAGTTTTGTTAAGTTGTGTTCTTTTGGACCGATAATATTTAAATTAACATATCAAATTTATTTATGTCTTCTTGCTTAAATCGTTGGACATAAAGATGGCTGCAACTGCAAATTGTTCTTCTGAAAATTCATCCGGGAGTAAATTAAGTCAATATACATCTAGGACTACTTGATATTCATCTGAAAGAGGATTTAGTCTATGCTTTTTTAGACAAAAGATTTTATTCAGTCTTCAAGTGAAGAAGTTCATGAGAAGAAAAATAGTTTAATGATGCCGATAGTACTTTGAACAGTGCTATTCTTGAAGATGAATTCATTGATGATCCACTCTGCCCGACTTTGATAATACAGTCTGTTAGAGCCTCCTTCCATCAACTTAAACTTAAAAGCGGTGCTGGAAGATACTCTTGCAGTTGTCAAAACATGTGACATGTGAACAGACATCGTAGCTGCAGAACCGGTTTCGCAGATTATCCTAAATTAAGTCTCAAATAAATTTACAGGTGAATGATAATTGCATTCTTCAAGTGATAATTTCTTTGATTAATCGATAGAATATCAGAATCTATTGTTGCTAAGACAACCATTATACAAGTCAAAAGAAAAGCAGAAGTTGATGTAAGGCTAAGTCTGGTTTACATAATTAGATTCCTACAAACAAGGAGGAATATGAATTTTTTTCTATAATAAAAAGTGTAGGATCGGTTAAATTATCTACTAATTTACCTTTACTTTTCAAAAGATTTCATACATTATAATGATTTCATTTTATTACATCTTCAAACCCTTGGTTTTGTGACTGAACTCTAGTCTGTGGAATTTTCTTTAGTCGGTTCAAAACTTATTTTCTTTTTTTTTTTTTTTTTTTTGTAATAATAATATTTATTTTATTTTATTTATTTTATCAGGACTGATTTTATAAATTAAAGGGTTTATTTCATTTCTAATATAATCCTGTGCTTGAAAAAAAAAACATTTAAATCAGTTTTTCAACATATATAAGGTTTGAACTATATACATTTCATCAAAAATCCTATTTTGCACATTTTTGTGGATATTTAATTCATTTCATCTTTATTCAAGTAAAGGAATAGAGTGATTATGAAAAATTTATGTTGAAATGAATACATTGTTTGTGCACATTTTTGTATCTGTGAAGTGAGATTTTGTTATCTATGTTAAAGGTGTGGCGATTCGCAAAGGCGCAGAGAAGATAAATAAAGTGTTAGACAAAGTGCAGTCAATGTTATCTGAATACACTTCTCAACCGGTTGACATGGGTGAAGCCTACCTTAAGGAATACGGGGATTACAGGTAATTAAAGAAATAGTGTATTATTAATATTTTGAAGCCTTTCTACTTGATTTGTATAAGCCCTTAAAATATAAGATTATGGAAAATTGTGGAAGTGAATTAGGTTTCTTAAGGGGTTTTAACTATTTTTCACCTGAAAAAAAAAAAAAAATATATTCCTACTTACCAACAGTATTTTATTATGTTGTTCTAGTGCTTTCAGAGTAATTACTCCATCTTCAGGATCATCCAAAACTATGAACTTTCAACTATATTTCATATGTGTGAAAATAAAAATTGTTATTATCATAACAGTTGATCGTCATCGATTGAAATAAGTTGTATGTTAAGTAACATGAAACATCACATCACTACTGTAACTGAATATAACCATCCACTTGGCCGTTAACAGTTGTAATTATCATACTGACATTAAGTTTTATTTCACTTAATGTAAGTAAAACTTACGAAAACACATAATAAAATATTGGTGGTAAGTAGGAATATTTTTTATCAAATTATTATAATACCGACGGTGTCATGTTGAGAAAATTGAATTTAAACAATTTAAAATTTATTTATTTTATATAACCTCTGTAATATTATTAGCAATTTTAATTTGATAAATTGAAATGTGTTTATTACTAACACTAAAATTAAGAAAAGAATTGAACTACAGAAAAGCCTAAGTGTGTTACAGTTGATCTCTAAATTATTTTATTGTGCAAAACAGTAGATATAAATTATTTTGTTTAAGAAAGAATAGAGATAAAAAAACAATAATTTCTGATTGAAGGCTGAGTAATGGGTGGATTATAGGCTTCACAAATAAAAAATAATATTGTTGTAAATAATTTTTTTTGTTTGTCAAATCAGTTTGCTGAGAATCTGATCTCAGCTGTTGGTCATTGATACCACCTGTTTGTAATTCAGTCAGCATCCATTTTATGTGTAATTTTGTTATCAAGGTGCACAATGTGGTGATTCCATCTTCATTATATGAGCATCGGTATAATTGAATGGGTATTCTTCATTTTTATGATACAGTAATTCGTTTATTTCGTTTTCCTTTCGCAGAATAATAGAAATTATCATTAATTATTTTTAACTCACGGGTCGATCTAGTGTTAAAGTCTTATTAAAACAAACCATTTAACAGCTTATTTTTGAAATCAAAGATTCTGAGATTCAAATCTACCAAAGTTAAGCTTTTACACCGATTTGGATACTAGACAGAAAATACTAAACACATGTAGTAACAACAGACAGCTTACACGCCATCGTCTAACTGGATGGTGTGCAAATTAAACAAGTGCAAGATTTCAAATATTAGGTCTCACCGGTCCAGGAGAAGAAAGTGGTGGAAATCCACAGTGATGAAATAGATCAAGCAGCTGCAGCATTTGTTTCCCTAAAGTGGTGCTTATGGAAACAAAGCAACATCTCACTAAAAACCAAAGTTTGTCTTTTCTGAACTTTGATTCTGCCAGTTTTATTACATAGAGCAGAAACGTTGACACTACTTAAGACTGAGCAAACTTGAAGTGTTCCAAATGCAATGCCTACACCAGATCGCTTCCCTTCTTGCTTCACGATACATCTAAAATGAGCATACCTGCTATCCCTGTGAACAATAGCCAACATTCGAGGAAAGATGTAGGAAGGTTTGTCCATGTCTGCAGAACGAGTGGAAACCGACTACCATACAAACTCCTGTGGCATGAATGACCTGCCCATTGGAGAGTCCAATGAACAGCTCCAAAGAAAACATGGCTTAAGCAGATTGATGATGATATAAATAACCGCAGGCTAAACCTTAATGAGACCAGAACAATGGTCATGGATCATCATCCAGGAAAAATCTTGTTACTGAAATTAAACGACCATTGACAACCACAGTAGTGTACGGGCTTAGGAGTCGATCCAATCCAAACGTCAGCTAGGGATTAAAAGAAAGAAGAAGTCAGTAAATACAGTGTACTTTGGTGATTGGGGTTAACTGTCACCTGTCTGTACAAGATTGCATGTCATATACATCGGTTTCATTTTATTGGGTTTTGGGGTCATTTATTGTTCACAAGTTGAACGGATAGCATTGTACTCATTAGGAATAGTAAATGATTATTTTTAATTCGGTTAGTGAAGGAAGTGAAAGCGGGAACAAAATTGTCAGATTGTGTAATCTTTTTTAACTGTTTTAACAACTTTACCTGTATATTGGTTGTTTTATCAACTGATTTGAACAAGTGAGGTATTTTGTTCACAATAAAAGGCTTAATTTAATGATTAAAAAATTTAAAAATGGCTGTACTTTGAAATTTTTGAAGGAAAATTTCTAAACTTATTTATTTTGTGTAGATGTTTTTTGTATATATACATCAAAATTTATTAAAATATTTCAATCTCTTTATATGACATAAATTGTTATTGAAAAAATGCAAAATGAAGTTAGATAATATAACATTTGTCTACATGAAGTTTTTTGTTTTGTTTCGATATCCTGAACTGTCCATTAAGTTTGGCCAACACTTCCCAGAAGTGTCATACAGCAGTGTAGTTGCATACTGTTCTACTTCTGTAGATGGTACAGAGTACCAGTTTTTCATACTCACAAGCTTAGCATAATTTATAACAGATATTTAACACTAATAAAATTGAAAATATGAAGAATTGAAAATATTGGTGGGCATTTGAAGCGTCACTTATGAAAAAGAAGAGGTAGTTAAAGCATTATAAAAACAAAAAATATTTTTTTAAAAGGAAACTTGAATATATTAAAAATAGTAAAGGAATAGTTAAGGAACGAAATAAATACTGTGTTTTGTATTTAACTAGAGATGATGATATAAGAAAATAATTTAACTGTTCGGTAATAAATTGAAAAAAATTGTAAATTAAGGATTTTCTTAATCAGTCAATTAAATAATTAAAAAAAAATAAATAATTTATTGAATATTGATGGTAGTGATCTAAGAATGGAAGATATTTTCCTAAAGATGATCAAGATGATTTTTAAATGTTACCGAACTGTAATATCCTCCTTATCAGTGATTTTAATTTTGTTTGCTTTGTTCTACTTGTAAAATAACTTTTAAATCTATTTGTAAATGTTTTATAACTTATGTTAAGGAACTTTCTGTAGTAAGTGCCGGTTTTGAAAATATCAGAGCGAGTGATGTTTTAAATAATAAAGGCATTTTTAGACGCTTCTTGTCAGTATTTTTAAATAAAAATTATTTTTCTTGACATCCTTAAAATCATAAATATTTAAGAAAAGAGATTCAAGCGAGCTTTAAAATTAATGGTCTTATATCATTCCTTTCTGTACTCAAAAAATTTAGAATTTACTATAAAACATTTGAAAGATTATCTTACATTAAAGGTAAGGCGTTAATTATAATAAATATATAAATATCCTAAAGGAAAATTTTATGAATAATTATAAATTGAGGTTTATACTTATATAAATAAATTCAGTGAATAATTAGTTATGTAATGACCTAGCATTTCTTAGTTATGTAATGATTCGCTTGCAATCAGAATTTCAAACACCAAGATTATTTTATTTTTTTTTTAATTACAAAATAGTGAGTAATTATTCAAAACTTCAAAGTTTCTTAAAAAGAAATGAACTCAAATCGTACAACATGTGCTCGGTTGAAAAAAGATAGAAAGATAGCCAGTTTGGGCAAGCGAAGCCACCTTCCTGCTTATACTCTTAGTCTGATTAACCGTTAACTGGTATGATACATCTCATGACCGATGAAAGTTTTTGTTCCCCTCCCACTCCTTGAATATTAATTCAGTGATCGACCCATTTTACCTACCTTCCAGTTGTTATGCATACTACTTGCAGTGAAGGTCGTAGTATTTTTTTTTGTAACAGTTTTTTTTTGTGGTGAGTTATTGCATTCTGTTTTTTTGAGACTGTCTCACAGACGTATGATACTAGTTTCGTTACTAATTTAATCGTTATTGTATTTATTTCTTATTTTAATTTTCCATTTTCCATTGTGCTTTCAGTGGTTACTTAAAATAGTTTCTATGCTAATATTTTTTTTCTTTCGGTTTAAATTTTGTATCGCTATATTTTATTTTTATTCATTTTAATAATTTGTTTCTGGTTCTGTATATTATATATTATTAATACATTTTTTAACCATGGATGATATAAGTGAAATAAGCTGTAATGAGGCCATTGATCTACAGGTCCTTCGTGTCGTGTTTTACAAGGTACCCGATTAAATTTTGAAAAGAATTTGGAAAATTTCAAAAGTCAGAAAATTTGGAAAAAGAAGAATTTGATGAGGACGATGATACCAAAGATGATCCAGATTATCTAAGCGAAAGTGATCACAATACGGAATTGGAACAGGAAACAGGCTGAAAAAGAAATAAACCAAGAATTACAGGGACAGCAGAAAATTGAGGAAGAAGCTGAAGGTTGAATCACAAATATTTAGGCTCGTCAAACCAATTGAAGGAATATGTCGAAATGTCACGGTGACAGCTCAATCGGAATAATAAACGAGCTTTTAAAGAGAAATAACATATGTTGGAATTTCAAAAAAAAAATAATAATAAAAAGGAAATTCCTTAGCCTCAGCCTGGTAAAATGCAAAGGGAGAAATCATTTCTCTATGGTTTACTCTTTATTCGTACGTACCGAAAAAGTCGAAAGCCGTCGTATTAGTGTCATCAATGCACCACCTGCAGAATGATGACTCTGACACTGATAATCTCATTTTCTAATTTAACCAAGCGAAGTGTTGATGGAATTGATCAGATGTATGCAAACTACACAACCAGTCGAAGCACATGGTGGTGGACAATGGCAGTCTTCTCCATGCTTGTCAACATGGGAAGTGGTGTAAATTCTTTCATTCTTCACCAGTCAATTTCCCCAATCAGATAAGATGACTCGATATGAATTTATGAAGACTTTGGCAAAGTCTTCACAAATGCACCGTAAACTCAACATGAAAAATCTTCCACATGAATTGATGTTTACTATCAAAAGGTTACTTAAAATTTTGAGTGAGTCAGAAAATCCGCAAGAAATTCCCAAATTTTTTTGAAAAACAGAAGATATGTGCATTTTGCCCTCCAAAATTAAAGAGGAAAACCAAATATCCATGTCAGAAATGTACTGCTCCGATTTGTTTGGTATGTTCTAAACAAATTTGTGTCAGGTGTTATGACAAGAAGTGAAATTTATATTTTTTAATCGCTATATTTGTGTATTTAGGGCACTTTTATATTTACAGTGAATAAATTACGTTTATATATATATATATATATATTAGATTTTTATTAGTAAATAAATTTAAAAACATGTGGTTTAATTTTTTGCAACATTTAATATGAGTCTAAGAAATGAAAATTGTTGAAATCAAAATGTAAACCTTTATTTTAATTTTTCATCATTTGACTATTTAATTCTTATTTTATGATTCTTATAAAATACTATGGAAAGCTAAAAATAAAAAAAACTGCAGTTATAAAGAAATTATAATGGAAAAAAAGGGTTTTGGCGGGAACTTATATTTTAAGAATTATATTTTATACGTATATTCTATTTAATTTAAATTTTTTTTAATATTATGTTTATATAGATAGGTTTAAACAGTTTTTCTGTAATAAATCTCATGAATAAATAAAAAAAGTGGATATAATAAAAAAAATAAGGTAGAGGTCTCCTGGACCGATGATACCAGTTACGAAATTATTGCTCATGATACCGGTTCAGAGTTAAACTCTTGCTTGTTAGAATAATAATGAAAATAAAAATTATAACCTGTTCAGTTTATAAAAACTATCGGTGTATTGTAATTTCTTCAGAGCAACAGTTATCAGTTCTTCTTGAGCAAAAGTCGAAGTAGACACATACGAAGTACAAAATCTTTGAGTGATTGAAGAATATATGTTTCAAAATAGTTGGCCTCCATCTTAAAAATAGTAGTTATAGCCGGTTACTCGTCCTTTGTACGGGTAATGTGTTTGCTAACAAACACCACTAGGAGGTGGTGTACTTAATTTTTCATTTTCAAAAATTTGTTTAATGTTTTTTAGCCAAGTAACCGGAGGCAGGTGCAGTCAGCTGCGTTGAAAATACATTAACAGTGGAAAAAAAAGTGCATTAATAGTGGAAGTGGCTGTCGGTGAGCCACCATGCCGTACCCCATTACACTCCTTATAAAATTGAAATTCAGAAAACCTGAAAGTAGATTTTAGATATTTATCTGAAGAGTAATCGCAAGCCTAAAATGCAATGAATAGTCAAGAATGGAATAATTTGCAATCTTTGTTCAAATTTTCTTTTACCTTTTTTTTTTGCCCCCTTTCAAGGTCAAATTCTGAAAAATCTAGAAATTTGTTTGTAAATATTCACATAAAGATTACACACACCAAAAATCAAGTTCATATTTTCATTTGATACTGAAAAACTAAAAAAAAAAGTAATAAATTTTATTGTTACTCCATTTAACCCTTTAAACTCAAAAAAAAAAAAATCCTCTGTGTGCACTTACACCATATGAAGAATATTTATACAAATTTTCATCAATTTATCTTGTGTAGTTTATGCTGCATGTTGATTTTATCATTCAGTCAAGATATGTTTTATACATACAGATAGGTTGATAAAAGTCTTGTTCTGAGGAGTACAAATATGAAACAGTTGTACTTAAAGATTTTTCTAGTTTCTGTTTTCTTATTATATATATATATAATATTTTTATAACAATTAAACTTAAATTATATGTTTGTAGTTATGTATAAACTAAACATTCTTCAAAAAATTTAATGGTAATGTTAAAAAAATCACTTAAAAATGTTATATTTATAAATTGTGAAAAAATAAAATTGTACTGTTTAAAATCCCTTGTATTACTACAATAAATTTTAACAGAATATTTTTTTATAAATCTTCATTTATAACTGAATTTGTGATAAAAAAAAAATCATCTCTGAATAACATTATTTAGGTGTAATTTTTTATGAGAATATAAAATATCAGTATTGTTGAAAAATTTTTAAGATGTATTTTTAATATGTACTTTTATATGTTTATAAATTTTACGCTAATTTTAAAATAGTAAAAATAATTTACAAATTGTTGGAATTGATTTTAAAATTGAGAACACATTTTGTGCGGGATGAGTTTTGTAAATTAGAGTAAGCTTTCTTGTTCATTTATAAAAGTAAAAAAACTAATGTTACGGTTAAAATTAACTTATTTCAACGTGTATTGCTTGATGAATATATAATAAGTTTGTTTGACTGATGTACTTCATGGCTTGTTATGTTTTACTCCTAACAATTGTTATTGATTTCATAGCTGTTATAAATAGTTTAAGAAATAAATTCAAAGTTGTAATTGTTAGCGTGCGACTACAATATGGAATATATTGTACCAAAGGTTTATAAGAATTAACAAAGAAAAAACTTCAAGATTCTTAAAAATGTTTAATACATATAATTATATATTCTTTTACCAGATGAAATAGTAGTGTGAATTAAGAGGAATTTAAGAGCAAGGTTAGATTAAATTAGTCTTTATTTTACCTACCTTCTTTCTATATTTCATCTGAATTTAATTATCTTTTAAATTTTTGAAATAAAAACTGGTTTTATAGTAATTCCAGTGCACCTTTAAATGTTTGTACGCTAACGTTTTCGCTTTTTTAAATAAAAAAAAAATCTGGTGTGGACTTCACACGACTTCCTTATACACCTACTAAATTATGTATACGCATTTTTAGTAAATGCATTGTGAATAAATCTAAAACAGAAACTAAATATACAAACTGACTTTAATGATGAATATTTTTCAGAATAAAAAATCACAACAGTAGATGCGGAGTGATAGTCAAACGGTTTGGTGTTTTTCAATTAGACATTTAGCATCGATGTCACATTAACAAGAAACAAAGTTACGATCGTTTGGCCAACAGGACAAATCTTGTGAGAGCCAATTTGGCCCTTGCCACCGATGCGATGATCCGATTGACTAATTGGAAAGACAATCTCTAGAGAGTAAATCAGCAGGATGATTTAACATGATGCCGAATAGCCCTTGCAAGTGTTTTGCTGCGTTTCAGAAATCATATTGTCAACAAAGATTTTCCAATCAGAAGACTGCTCGTGAATCCAGTACTCGTATTTCAAATGAATTTCATCAATATTTATATTTAAATGAAGAAATTACCTTTTGTAATGAACGGGTAAGAAGTAAGCGACCACAAAGCTCAAGCATAGGCAAAAAAATTTATTTAGAGGAGCGACTCTTTATTTAAAACAAAGTAGGTCAGAGGAAATTTCACAATTTGCAAATAAAATTTTTGTGCATAAATACAACAGCCATTGTCTTCCATAGATGTGGCAGCAAATCCACGGATTTGAAATGACTTATCACTACTACCACTGGTCTTTCATCTGGAGGTCCCGCGTTCGAATCCTGCTCAGGCATGGCATTTTTCACACACGCTACAATTCATTCATCTCATCCTCTGAAAATATACCTTAACGGTGGTTCCGGAGGTTAAAAAAAAAAAAATACTACCACTGTTTGGTTAAATAGACTTTTATTAAACCGATCAAATTTAGTTGATTGTGCAAATCCAGTCGATGAGATAATAATGCGTCAGGCAATTTTTCATTCCAATTAATCTTGAATTCCTATAATTGCTGCATAAAATGTTTATACAAAAATACAATGGGGCCAATTAGATGTAAAGGGTCGTAAATGCGTACAATTACAGAAAAAAAATTTTTTAGTACAACTATAAATAAATTTACATGACATGTTGCCGTAATGAGTAGAGAAGCCAACTGAACAAAATGACCATTGAGGTAAAACACTAGCAGTCAATAAGAAAACTAATGCTTATAACTGCCATCACCTTAATATGATTTTAAATTCTTATTTTAATTTTTAACTTCATACTTCATGTTGTGAGTTTTTAAATCATAAGTTGTTAATGATCCATGCATGTAGTCAGTCGGGTATCAGGTAAGATATTAATATAAAAAAGTGTTGACCCAGAAATAAATAGTTTTGTTAATTATTTGTGTTTAGTTTTAAAGTGTAGTAGAAATGATTATCATTTAATGTCTAATTGTTTTACAGATATTATGTTGGTCTTGCTGTCAGTAGCACAGTGTTGGTTGTATTGTCATGCCTTACATTTGGTTTGTTTTGTGGTTACTGTGGGAAAAGACCTGATGGCGGCTACAATGATGATTGCTGCGATAAAGGCACTGGTGCACATTTCTTAATGCTGTAAGTTGTCACTTTTGCTTGCGAACAATTAATTTTCTTACATTTATCGATTTTAATTTAAGTTTAATATCCTAATCAAGAGACTTAATTGTTTAAAGAGTAATACAATAAATATTAATTTTTTTAGTGGAACTCCAAAGTATTTGTAGAAATAGCTACTGTGCCTGGTCAGATTTTATAATGATGAGTTGTGAGAAGGGGCCACCGACTTTTCTTTATGTTTTGAAGTCTTCTGACAGAATTTTGCAATCTTTATATACATAAATACAATATGAATGTATAAAATTTTTTCATCCACACTACTAGATGCAAATCTTTTCTGACAAAAATTTGTGGGATGATGTAATCCTGTCGGGAATTAGGGCCCTATTGATTTTCGAGTGAATCGGTTCAAAGAAACAAGTCTGAGCCAAAAAACAGGTTTTGGATAATTCCAGCTTTTTTCATTCTTCAGGGCACAATCTTTAACAATTTTGATGAAACTTGGTAGGATGATATAAACCTAGTAGAAATAGAACCCTGTTGGTTTTCAAGTGAATCTGTTCCCAGGAAGCGGAGTTAGAGACAAAAATCTAGGTTTTTGAGTGCATATTCAAGTTTAACTAAAACCAAAAATTTGTCCTCTGATATACTTCATGCAACAGAATTTTTGTCTTTTGGTACTCATGTGTGCTATTTCTAATCTAAGGTAACAAAAGATTTCTTCAGTTTCTTTTTTTATGTTTGCTGTCACCTATGTTGAAAATTCATCTTTTCCATCACTTATTCCTTTAACTGTCTTCAATTTACTGTTTTTCATTTGTACTAAATTTTTAATTATTTGTATATTAAATTTTTTTATTTATACTTTATCTAAATCAAAATTTGATGCGTCTTAAAAGTTCATTATTTTGGTAATACTTCCATTTATTTAGAGTAAGTAGTGTTTTTCAACTTTTAAAACTACATTGTTTTTTACTAAAAATGTTCAATTTGCTCATTGTAAAGACGATAACTCCCAAAATCCAGTTCCAATTATTTAATACTCTTAGCGACAAGCAGAAGTTCCGTACTTTAATTAATTAATTCTATTTATCTGTATCTTATCCACAGGTTTAGCTATTCTTTTAATTTTCTTCGTATTAGACCCCCATATCAGCATCTTTTCTCTCTGCTCCTCCATCCTACATCCTGCTATTTGCTCAACCCCTGACACACAAGAAAATGTAACCATAAGAGACTCATTCAGTACATTTAAAAAACTCCCAATACTCCTTGAAATTTGTTCCCTTTTAACTTTCAGCAAATCTTCTATACCTGCTAACATTGCCCAAGCTAAAAATCCTAGCTTTAAGATGTTATTAGTTTTAAATGTTTGAATCTTGTAATTTACTTATCTGCTCTTTTTTTTAATCAGCGAATACTTCTGGTTAGTAGTGAAAAAAATTGATTTCCAATTATTTCACGCTTTATTTATGGAAAACTAGTTTAGAAAATTAAATTTTATTTATGTAATTCTTAGATAATGGTCAATATATATGATAGAAATACTTTTATAAAATTTTTAAATATTTTCTATAATTATTTTAATAAACATAACTTACAAAAATTTCATGTATATAGTAACTGTAAAATAACACATTTAATAACACCGTTTCCTTTAATTCTATTTTATTCCATCAGAATTCACTATATTGTCTTCAGTATAATGTTTTTTGGCTGGAAAGGCGGTTAAAAAAATTTTTAATTTTTTATTTTTAAAATATATCACCGGAAACCATGTTTAAGAAATTTACTAAATAAATGTATGTGTACTCTTGTAATTATTCATTTGGATTTATCATTATCAAAGTAAAATTTTAAATGTAAATGAATAATTAGCGCAAAAAAATATATTTTCTTGTAAAACAAAGGTAAATATGTTGATTATAAATAATGAGATGTAATATACATACTAAAGAGAAAATGAAGAAAAATTAAGGATTATTATAAGTATTGACATTCTCTTGATTCTTTGTTATTCCCTGAGAATTTTATTATAACCTCTTCTAGTGATCATATAAATAAATTTTGCCGGCCTCTGTGGCGCGAGTGGTAGCATCTCGGCCTTTCATCCGGAGGCCCTGGGTTTAAATCCCGGTCAGTCATAGCATTTTTTCACACACACTACAATTCATTTATCTCATCCTCTGAAGATATAACTTAACAGTGGTTCCGGAGGTTAAAATTTTTTTTTTTTTTAAGTATATTATTTGGCTCTTTTTTCTGTTTTAAGTTAGAGAACCTGTTATTACATAGTCTTAAACTTAATATTCTGCTAAATAAAATAAAATTACTATATGTAATAATGTCTCTCACTAAAGTAAGAAATGCGTAAATTAGGCTAAGTTTTTCTATGTCATTTACTAGAATTTATTATGTATTGTTAAAATTTTAAATGTAATTTTTTCAGTGGTGTTTGGGTTATGTTTTTAACTTCAGCCGGTCTGATGGCTGTCACTTTGGTGTATTTTGTGACTGGTGTCATGGCTGAATTTGCTGTTTGTAAACCGCTAGAAAATCCTGGTGATTCTCGTATATTTACTTTGATCGATGAAGTCGTTAAACTCGATAAAATATATAATGTTACAGATGGACATTCACTGCCTTTAAATATTAGCTCTGTTATTAGGTATGTATTGACTTATTCATTGTGTTTTGAAACAGTTTTTGCTGAGAGCTTAAAATTTTTTTTAAATTTTTTCACATATCTTTCACCATATAAACATTTATGCACCAAAAAAATGTACCGTATCAGAAGTCGTTACAAAATTTTTGAATTTTTCAGTTTGAGAATTTTTATGCACAACCAGTGTTTATAGAACAGAAGATCACTGGGTTATGTTGTGATCATCAGAAAGAAACTTTGAAGTAGTTTGTTAAGTATTCTGTGAAAAGTCCACGCACAGGAGTATACATGTGAACTAATCTATTCTTTGAAATAGATTAATAAATGAGCAAAATACAAATTTTCATACAATAATCCATATACACAAAAAAAATCTTAAAAAGATGGGCTGTTCAACAGTTACTTGTAGATTGTTGAGTATGCTGGTTTGTAAACTGGTCAGTCTGTAGTTCAGATCCTAGAAAGTATCAGGAATTTTTGCACCTATCACTTTATCTGTTACAATATTACTATAGCAATTTTGTCCTGGTTCTGTTTTGTCTGTTCTGACTGCAATGCAAATAATACAATTATACAATCTGTTAGACTTAAACAGTCAACTGTTAAGTAACTATTTTTTTTTTTTAATGTGCGTTTTATATGATTTAAATTTCTAAAGAACATCAATTTAGAGCATATTGCAACCACAATAAATTTGAAGGGGAAGCGATTATGTAAGAGAAGGAAGTAAGACCAAAGGAGGAGAAGTTAAAATATTAAATAACATGTCACCGAAATTCTGGGTACCCAAATTTAGCGGTAAATGTTACGGTTTGTTATGTTTTTTAGCCTGAAAAATTCAAATTTAAATTTATTTAACGGGAGAAACTGAAAACCGGGCGAAATCTTTCGC
>JAAAKQ030036910.1:0-16910 GCA_010016005.3 Zanna intricata
GACGTACAATAACGTTGTTAAATTGGCAATAAATCATACATTTTTTAAACATAAATTGTAGAGAATTTAATTATAAGGAGATTGATATAAATAATGTCAACAAAAAACAAATAAAATTTTACTTGTTTCCCGTAGGTCTAAAATAATTGTACCTACTAGACACATCTGTTTTTTGTAACATTTTCTTCTAAGTTTTCTTCCGTTTTGTTGTTAACAAGAGTCGATTGTTTAAAATTTTATTTGTTTTCTAAAAGTAAGAAGTAAATTTATATAAGTCCTCTATTTCTTTGTTCCCCATGTAACTGACATTATAACTGAAATTCTATCATTATCATTGTTATTAACTGCTGATCTTGAAAGAATAGTTAAGAAAGAACAAACAACCTGTGAATAATACAGTATGTTGCATCTCTTACATCAAGAAAAAAACTTTTACTAACTTCATAAAAATAGATATTAAAAAAAATAAATTTTGAGAGTTACAAGTGAATAGATAGAAAAAGAAAAAAAAACAAATACAATTATTTGAATATCACAATAACTGAGAGCAGTAATTACATTAGAACAACAAATGAAAAAGCGTAACTTATTTTTCTTTACATCCACATCACACCTAACAGTTAAAGATCCGTTTAGTGAGGTACTATGTGATCAGTGTATAGTACAATAATAATAATACGTTGTGAAAACCCGATACGTGAATCAAAGCGGTTTTAGATCCACAATTCACAAACGTGAATAAAAAGAAACAGATACAAATACAACCTCTTTTACTAGTCATACAAATGAAGGTCGCGGAAATATTATTATTATTCTTATCTGAAACGGCTTTATTTTTATACATTGAAATTCGGTTCCGTTTAGAAAACGTACGTTTGAAACATGTGGATCTACAAATGGCTTTTGAGAATACACGTTTCATCCTCATACTATGTAATGTACAAAATTACTTTACATCGGAAAAAAACGTATTATTATCTTTTCTCTCTTTAAATGGGTGAAGAAACTTTTGAGAAATATATCGAGCAAACTATATGGATTGAAGGACATTAGCTTGCTTCTTTACACCAACATTCGTTAATTTAATTAAAAATAATTTTAAAAAATCCAAACTTTCAGAGAAAATTTTTGAAAACCAGCACACACAGCGCTTTAAACAACATTATACACTAAAAGAAGGATTTTAAAAAAAAACTTTTTTATTTAAAACGAAAAAAATAATGTAGAGAAATAAAAGTTGGTTTCCTTTCCTCTCTCTTGTATGACATGTTCATGAACAAAAAAAGACCGTGCTCAGATGCTCGTGAAGAGGATAAAGAGTAAATAAAAAAAACTCAAGTCAAAGGTCTACTTACCAAAATGTATTAAAAGCGAATTGATATATTGCCCGTACCAAAGGAAATGAAAAAGCAGTCGCTTCCGGCTTAACAAGCTGTATTTAGACGTGTATATAGAATTACCAAGACAGATGAGCAAACATTTTAAAGTACTCGTAATAATTTATAAATTACGTAATTGAAATACGACCCCGACATTCCATGTGAAACTTAATGCATTTTAATGAATATATTAAATTTCATTTCATTTTATAATTAAAATTTAATGGTAAACAGCTACAGAAAATTAAATTAATAGTTAAGAAACAACATTAAATAAATCTTAAATTTTAAGTAAATCAACGGTTAAAATTTATTTTTATACACAATAATCGCTTCATATAATATTGAAGGAGATTAAACGTTGAATGTCGAATAAAAGATTGTAAATAAAATTTATTATTAAGGCAAAAAAAGAAATTAGCACTAATTAAAAATAAAATTTCAATATAAAACGGTAAGATTAGAAAGGTGTACAAAAATCCGAATATAATACGTTCAGAAATTAGAGTATATAATAATAATTTCTTTACAAAATCTCGCCGAGAAGAAGAACGCAAATGCTTTAAAAAAATTATTAATACTCACGAATTCCATTATTCCACCGACAGCGTCAGGTACAAAATTATATTAAATTTTAACAGACATTTTTTTAAGTTGAAGCTGAAAACACCAGTCATGCGTTTTATTAATATCTTATTATAATCTCTTCATAAAATTACCATATTCATCAACAAATTTCCATATTATTAAATTTTATATGCGGACATTAAAAAAAAGAACATTTTAAAAATGAATTCTCAGGAAACTCTAGTCAAGAGAGAATTTTCACTCCTTTTTATTTTAAGCGCAGGTACGGTAATAATGTACTCTCCTTCCAGTGAATGAGTTATTCAACGGGTCCGTAAACTATAATGAATAATGTTAAAAATCGGTAAAAACAATAAAATTGACAGATGCTTGTAGTACAAACGTTCATTTTATTCTGAATTTAACAAATTCAGAAATAAGTTCTTCAATGCGATTGGAATTTAAAGCAAAAATTAAAATAAAGATAAAATGAAATTGTCGATTAAGACTATTCTGTAACGTTTAGGTTTAGTACCAAAAATAACTTTACAAACAGACTTGGACTTAAACAGGGGCAACATTAAACAGGGCCGCCCAGGGCGGCAAATTTTCGACTTTTGAAAAACTCGAAAATCGGTTAAACTGTTTGTCATTTTGTTGTATAGCGACTACGAATCAATTCATATTCCAAACAATAGCAATATAGATATTCGTTTGAGATTTTATTATTTTATGGCTTTATTGCCATCGCCGAGTTTTCATGTATTCATTATTTTCTTTATCTCCAGGATTTCTTTATCTTTAGGAGAATAGAAATTTTGGACAGCTTCAAATTTTATATGTATATGGTCACTCATTTTTGTACCTTTTGTTTATTACTCTCTATTGTTCAGGATTTGAGAGCTATTACCTGATATTCACAGCCAGGATCGGACCTTGCCCTCTCTCCAAATATGCACCCTCAATTAATTTACCATGGTTAAGTGTGGAAATTGTTTTCCAAACTCTTGCTTTCGAGTACATTGCTTAGCTTGGGAAACAAGTCCTCCTCTATACGAGTAACGTGCTACTGTTTGAGCTGGGAATTGAAACTTTGACAACTTCGTAACCGATAATTGTTATTTGTGAGTGTTTAGTGATCTGTTTTTTTTATGTGTGTCGCATTTAAATATATTTTATCCTGTCATTAAAAAAGTTTCATCAAATTTATGAATACCAATGATTGAAAAGGTAAAAAGTGAAAACGTGTTAGTGCATACCAGTTATATATATATTTTTCTAATTCTTAATTCTGACTACAGATAGTACACTATGAGTGACTATCGAAAAAAGTGTAGTGGAGCTGCTAACAGAAAAAGGGCGGCGGAAAAATTACAAGCAGAACAACAGATGTTATCGAAAACACAAAACTTCAAATATTCTTCAGTAAAAATAAGAAACATTCGATTCTATCTATTTTTATTATTAATTTCATTATTGGGTATTTTTTTAAATAATAAAAAAAGCACAGTACTTGATTAGCGTTAAATGTTTTTAGTGCTAGAAATTTGTTAATTTAAACTCTTTGAGTTACTCAAATTTCTTCGGAAAAATGACATGTACACCGTGTTTCCGAATGTGGAAATTGCATACCGCATGTTTATTTGTACTGCAGTTACAAACTGCAGTGCTGAGAGGTCTTTTTCTTGCTTAAAAAGAATTAAGTCATACCCCGCTCCACAATGACGGAAGATCGCTTAAATAGCTTAGCTATAATGAACATCGAAATTGATATTCTTTTAAAACTAGACTTGAGCAGATTATAACAGATTTTGCTACAAAAAAAGTAAGACGAAAGTGTTTCAAGCAAGTTACTATACATGAGGAAAATGATTATATTTCAGATTCAATTTGTAAATATATTATTATATATTAAATAAAACATTTCAATAAAGGTGGTAAATGCTTCTATTTCATTTATACCAATTATCAAAAAATGCACATGGTTTAAAAAAAAATTTGGAAAAGGGCGGCAATTTTGCAATTGCCCAGGGGCGGCACTTGTGATAAATCCGGCCCTGTTTACAAGTGACTTCAGCACTGCTTTTCATAGACAACTATCATCATTATTATTTTTACGTTATTCATTATTATTATTATTTTAATTAGATTTCCACGGACCCCACCAACTTAAGATGAAGAATTTATCAGTGCACTAAGTAAAGACATGATACTGTACTGTAATAGCAGCAACAGCTTAATAACGGGCCCTAGAGAGTGTAAAGAAAGAGCAAAATATGATAGAAATACTATCTTATGCGTAGCCGTTGAGAAACTGACTGGAAATGGTGGATAGAGTCAGGAGTAGAGGGTTATTAGGACCATGTGTTATTAATGGCTTGACGACTGAAAAATCCTTTCTACTGCATCTCTCAGTTAAAGAATAAAGCGGCCGTCAGTTTTAATAGGAAAATTTATATAAAAAAAAAAAAGTGTTAAAATACGACGTTCCAAACAATAAGTATCCTACACACAAAACCGCGGGCGCACATAGAATAGTATAGATAGGGGAGCAAATGACTCCGATAAAAATGAACAGTAATTAAATTATACGTACTCTAGCTCTATATTTTAAGCTCTTTCTTTGTATTACAATACAAAACACAATCATCTAATTTAAATTTGTGTACGTCGGTGATATAAACGTTTCATATAATCTTTTTGAACAAAATAAAAAAAATAAAATATTTAAGTTGAAATAAATTTACAGGTTCAAATTATGCGGTAAAATTGTAAAGATTAATATTAATCTCATTGTCAATTTTTCATTAATTAAGAATACGTTTTAAAACAATATATAAAATAAATAAATATACCAATATATATTTTTTTTTTTTCGAAACTATTTTAATTAATGATACAAAAAAGAACAAGAACAGTTAAACACATTAATTTAGAAACTTCATCGTTAGTTATATCTGGATCTGCCTGTATACATTGAAGTAAATAATACAGTACTATGTTGATTATACTGACGCTCAACATTCTAACCAACCCACACAACCTTTAAAGCATCTGAATTTTGTAACCATACCATCTGCTTCTACTATAATAACCGTCCTACACGATGTATACGAGAAATAAAGGAGCTGAGGTCTGCTTAAATGCGTTATGGAAAGAAGACACCGATGGATTAAAATCAATGATTGTAATACACAGACCAAAAGACTTGTAGTAATCTTAGCAGTACCAGTTATTTATACAGCACAATTCAACATAGCAAAAATTAGTCTAATGCTAAATAATTTTGTAAAATAGAATTAAGTCAGAGAATTAATTAAAAGACTACACAAAATTAGACAAATTTCGCCAATTAATTTTTTTTTAAATTCAATCTTCTTAGACTGTAAGATTTAAAAAATTTTAAATTCTATTAACTAGAAAAGCATACTAAAAGCTGAGATGTAAGCTTGCAGTAAAGCATGAACAGATCCTGTTACTAATAATAATAATTACTATAGAAATCTTATATTTCAATTTATTTCGATTAGAATGATATGAAATGTAATGTAAGAATAAGTACAGTTTCTATATTTCTTTTATCTGAATATTCATGGAAGAAAAAATAAAGGTTTTTAACGTCGCCAAACACTATAGATAACAGAATGCTAGATAGTTTAATTTAAATAGCAATTCCATTTTCCACAAACATCAAAAAGCTATAAAATTAACAGTTATCGTATGTTTACATAGCATTAAATAAAAAATGTGATTTTTTTTTTTTTTTACATATTTTCCTACTGAAAATATCTTCCCTGATCAATGAAGCTACATACAAGTAACGCGATGTTCCATCAGAAACGGGTACAATTATCTCCATCGTCTTTCCCAGTCTTTCCTTATAGCTATGACGCATATAAACCATCCGATATTAAAAACAGCGTGAGAGTGACGTTTATTACATGGAAAATTATAATAACGATATTCATTACCAAGCAAATCTTATTCATTACCAAGGAAATTTTCACTTATAGAGCTGAATATAATCTACTTTTCAATGGACTCGGCATATTAATACACAACTGTCTATTTGAAGAATGCAACGGTACTTCGCTTCTCAGTTCCCTAGTAAGTTCGCACAGAAATTTTATTACTCCTAATAACGACTATGCCAATTTTTGGAGTGATCTGGGTTCGGTGTCGGGTCGCCTACAACCGTTCGATCATGGCATCTAACATATATTCGTAAATGTAAACAAACTGAAAGTAATCTGAGAAGATGAATCAAGAACATACACGATCGGGGTGAATTAGAAGAGCCGTTACATGCCAGTTATCTAAAGCAGCGTTTCCAAATGGTCCTCCAGGGATCCAAAGAAGCTTTGAGGGGTTACACAAAACACAACAAAAAGAAAAATAATCAGTGCTTTATTTTCGAACACTACGGGACAATTTTCAAGAACAAATTGGATCAGATTTTTAGTAAACGAGCAAGTAATAAAGACTGCGATTTATTAGCTTTTGCTAATAGATCGCTATCGATTTTACTGATATGAAATCGGTAAAATAAGAGTAAAATCTGGAAAACAGCAAAAGTCTGTGTGAAAATATTTTTCACACAGAAAAAAGCCACGAACAAATTTATGCAACAGATCAAACTGTGTAAATGGAAGACTCTTATAAAATTCCAGCAGTGATGAAAATATATGAACATTTTTCTTTAAAGATATCGTTACACTACAAATCAATGACTTCCATTTGAAGATCTGGGACCAGGGTTTCTATATCGGCGTTAAAAGCATTTTGAAAAATCTTGATATCGTTTGCAATTACATCAAAATCTGAAAAACGAGACTCAAAATTTATTTTTAAAGCAACCAAGTTGCGAAATCTACCGGAAATTGAGTCTCAGTTTGCTGACTGAATGTTTGGCACATATTAAAATATGTAAAACATTTTTTGTTCAACTAAGACTTAACAAAACAATTTCTTTGTCGAAAGGACTTAATATGAGTGTATAAATCAGGTAGAAGCTGGTTTTCACCTAGTAATTATTAATTAAGGTCATTCAAATTCTTAATTACATCAATATAAGGTGATAACTTCCATAACCACTCATTGTTTTGTAACTCAGCCAGAGGACGATTCCTTTCACTCAAAAAAAAATCGATTATTGCTTGGAGCTCAAAAAGTCGCGTTAGAACTTTTCCGCAGTTAAGCCAGCGCACTGCAATGTAGTATGATAAGTAATTTTCTCCAACCTTTTAAATAAACTCGCGGAATTGACGATGATTGAGCGCATCTGATAGAATTAACAGTTGACGTGACTAGCTTTAAAACTTCTGACATACCCAAGTATTTTCCACACAAAGACTGTTGATGAATGGTACAATCTACGATTAATGGTTTTGAACCACCGTCATTTTCTACAACCTTTGATACGAGAGCCAAGATACTTCTATTTTTTCCACACTTTTTGCCACCATCAGTAGTGATACACTTCACATTTTTCCACTGAAGATTGTTTTTCTGAACCAACATTTTCAATTGTTTAAAAATATCTTCTCAAAAGTCATGCCGTGAATGCTATGAATGTCAAGAAGCTCTTCATTCACTTCATAATTTTTATTTATCCCCGAATAAAAAGTAACACCTGAGGATTATCTGAAACATCTGTTCACTCATCCAGGACTAGAGAGAACCACTCCGAGTCGATTTTTGTCAGACAATCACAATCGATTTAATAATATATTCATATTTTCAGCAATATCATCCACTCTTCAAGCCACAGTGTTTGCTGACAAACTGATGTTTTTAAATAAATTAGCTTTTCCTGGACACATTTCTTCTGCTGCTGCAATCATATGCAATTCTTGATTAATTCGCCGTCAGTAAATGTTTTCCCATGTTTCGCTATTGGATGAGGCTACCCGGAGACTAGCACAAGTTGCTGCTTCTTGTTCATCATTTATTTTCTTAAATAATAATTGCTGAGATTTCAACCCGCGTTTCAAAGATTCATATTTTTCTACCGTATGCTTACTGTAAATTTGGAGTAATCTGAGAAAGTTTAGTCGTCTCATAATGACGTTTTATATTTTATTCATTGAGGACGGATATTATTTTATTATAAATTATAAAAATTGCCTTATAATTTGATTCAATCATGAAGTAAGATATGCCCATTGCTCTTTAAATGTTCTGCATTCACTATCTATCGTTCGTTTCTTTTCCATATTTATACAAATCCACACAAAAAGAACCTAATTTCAAATCAAAATAATGGCAATTAATACTATTAAGAATGCTATTAAGATTAAGAATACACGATTAAGAATATATTAAGAACTATTTCAGAACGTTCTGAGTAAACAAAATGCACTGGATTTATCTTTAAGACACTTTTAAGTAAACACTCACTATTAAACACACTGTATTTTCACTAAGAAACTATAGTCACAAAACACACTAGTCGCATTATACTTCGCTTTTCAGATCGCTGTACTACTACTGTACCTTTCCCACATCCTGCGCTTAATTTATCTATTCTCCGGAAGATGTCACTACTATATATTTAGCACAGTCGTAGCAATACGTAACGCACAGCACACCCGTATCGGCTATCTCCGCCGCAATGAAATGTTCTTGACACTTGCTAGTAAGTAAGTACCATCCGAAACTGCGAATGGAGCGGGATCCATCCCCGCGACCAGCAACATAGATATTTCACTCACCGACTAATCCGGAAAAAAAAATTTGCATGTAATTCAAAACTACAGTATGTTGGTATGATTAGCTAGCTAGGTCTTGGCCCTCAAGACTTAGTGGAGGAGTCAGTGTAGCCCTTACGCTTAAAAGTTTGTAGACACCTTGATCTAGAAGAATAATTTTAGAATATCGTTAGTCAGCAAAAAACCACTCGTACATTACCTTGGTGAACCCTGAAACCAAATGAGAAAAGATAACTTGTTCGTGGCGACCATCTTTGCAAGACGATTTCCGCGGCAGTACTCTTTAACGAATTAAATACATCGCAATAGTGCTTTTATAAACAAAACATTACTGCTATAAGAAAAATGAATGCAATTGCCAAAATTTAGGTAAATATAATTTTTATTTCGAGAAAGCTAATGAGATTTAAAACGCTGTCTATTAACACGTTAGCAGTACAAGATAAATCGGTATGTCCTCTTTTAGGTACGACCGAATGATTAAACGAATCGGCGTAATATTAGAATGGCAAAATTTAAACACAAAGTAGGGAATAAAACAGAAAAGATGAATGTAAATTTCCGACGGATGCTTTTATTAAATCAGAGAAAAAAAAAATTCATTAATTAGCCCGCTTTAGAGGCGAAGTGAAATAAAATACACATTAACTATTATTAAATAGCCTCCTGCTAAGTATTTCTCAACTTTAAGTGTATCTGGTTAATTTATAAATACCGATTTACACAAAAAAAAATAATTAAATTAAACAATTGGAAGCAAAAAAATTTAATATCAACACAAGTGTGTGTAAACGCGTGCGGATTCAAGAGCGCATACATACATACAAAAAAATATCGAAATTCTGAGGGTAAAACAGTAATTAAAAACTCAACATGAAATTAAATAACAGAAAAAACCCGGAGGATATTAAAACTATGTAAACAATTTAATGAAGCCAAGCGGAATAATAGCTTTCATCTACATATAGTAATTCTATTAATTAAAAAAGTTCATTATAAGCGAGCGAATTAAATTTTCAAATAAATAAAAGTGTATTTTTAAATTTTCAAATAAAACTAAAACACTACCGCGCTCCAAAGCGTTATTGCATTTTATTAAATGACTACAAGTAGCAGAAAAAAATCATAACATAACGCTGTAAATTGATTCAAATGTCGATTACAGACGTAAAAAAATAATAGAAGTGTTATGTGATTTTTAATTATGATTTGAAAGTGTACAGATTAACTATAGACAGATGAAATTAAACTAAAGTAGATGGTGTTACATTATCCCTAAACCTTCGGCTATTACAATAATTAGTCTGCGCAGGCTAAATACAACCGACGTTTTTTCTCTATCTCACTCGTACTTTTAACGAGAACATGAGCATGTGTCCTCACAACAAAGAATCCAGTTTTAATTGTAGATATTTTTTGTAATCCTATACAAATTCCTCATAATTAATACAAGTTTTTATTCGAATTTCGGTAAAAAAAAAAAACTATAATCACTCTGTCAGTCGCTTTAATAGTAACCGTAATAAATTGTAGGCACTCTATTTGAGGCAAACTCCTTACTGAAAACGATACCATTCATTATTAAGAACAATAAACATTCTACGTCAAGCACAACAGGAAAAGGAAGAAATGAAGTGGATTCTGGATTTTCGTTATTTTATTAATTTTTTTTACAGAGTCGTATACAGTTTTATCAACATATCAAACCCACAAATAACACATCCACTTTCATCATAGTTACTCTCTTCACAGTGAACATTTTTATTCTCAGGAGTGTTTACTGTTAAATATTAACTCTTGCACCTCAGGTTTTTTTACGTGCGTCACGGCTAAAAAGAATAAGGTAATGTAAACAACATGTAAAGCAAAAAGCAACAAACTAATGCATCCTCCCTTTTGAGATCAATGCGTTATGTACAGACTGATTATAATCTGTACTATTGATTCTCAACCTTTTTCGCCCGCCGCTCACACTGAGAATCAAAACGTTTTTAGCGCCCCCGCAAGACTTGTTAACTTACAATCTGTTAAAAATAATTGCAACAGTAGTCTTTAAGATACGCTCAAAAACAGCAATTGTAATTATTGTTTTAAATAAGACATATTCTATTTCTGATCTAAAACTTATATTTTATATGAGAGCAATTACAACGTAAATTTAATCATATTTGGAAGTAATTTTACTAAAATTGCTTTCAAAAAAATTAGTTGCATCGAACTGTATCGTAGACACAAAAAAAAAAAAATTAAAGTTAATATCTTAAGACTTTAAACGATTTTAATGTAGTTAACAAAAAATTTAATTTCTCCCATGCGCTCGCCAAACAGGAAGAAAAACTTTCAAATTTTTAAAACTTTCTTCTCGATTTTTTTTCTTTAATTTGATGATTTTTGAAGTATAAGTCAAAAAGTAGGAAGATTTATTTATTTTTTTCATTCGTCTCTAAGCTTCTTTGTTGTAAAGTTAAAAGTAGTTTGAATACAATTATTTTTTATCATAAAATATAGGTGTCCTTTTAATTTTAGTAGTAGTGTAGTATTTAATTTTAGTTTAAAGTATCAGGAAAACATAATTTTTGCCTTTTTTTTTTAATCAGCCATGGCCTTCGTAGACCGCCTGAACGCCCCCGGTTTTCTGTGGGTCTGCTACTACCCCCCTGAAGGCCTGCAGCGCCCACAAGGGAGCGTTACCGCGTAATCTGAGAACGAATGATCTATAAGCACAATAATGTTACAATTTATCAAAATTAAGTAAAATAATTTACAATTAACTGGCTTTTATACAATTTTTCCGGGAAAAATAAAAATACCATGACATATATCATAGTGTAACAATAATTTATGATTACCATTTTTGAATCTTCCGGTAAGTATTAGATTTAAATGACAGAGTTCGAGAATCATTAAAAATTATTAGAATTTCGGGAACTCATGGAGAATATACCCAGAGATATAAAGACTGAACGTAATATCAGGCCACCATACGAAATAATTTATATACAAATCGATTTTTTACAGGACATTTAGATTGTTTTTATTACTAAACTCAAGGTATAAACCATTAATCAAACGATAATTTGGTTAATAGTTTTACTAATGAAAAAAAAAAAAAAAAAAGTTAAAATAATGACACCTTCGTAACAAAGACATCAAACTTCAAGTTTAATAACTGATTTTGATTAGACATAAATATAGTAACATTTATTAAAAACGTTTCACAAGGAGGCGTAGTCCCGTTTAAAAGTTTAAAAAAATATTTCATATTTTTTTCTTCTAATTCGTTCAAATATTTTTCTGAAATACATTCTTAGAGAGTATTATACAAAACCGTACCCGTCAGAAGAACAAAACAAATCCAAATAAAAATTCTAAAAAATATATTTCTTAAAAAAGTAGAAATGCCATATGTTAAAAAATAATCGTTATAAAAAAAATTGACAAACGAAACAAAATGGTTTTTTGCTAACAAAACGAACAGTTATTAAAAATGTATAAAAAGAGTAATCAATTGATTTAAATTTTAATAATTAATATTTTTTTTCTATGTTGTAACTCGTAAAAAAATAATGATATATCATGTTAATTAATAATAATAATAATAATAATGATTGAATAATAAAGATTTAATAAATAAACATTGTTTATTATTATAATAAACAATAAAGAATAATTTTATAAATATTTAATCGATTTTTATTTATACAAAAAAACAAAATTGAATGAATAAATACTGCAAAATATAGCGGAAAAAACTTCATTAAAAAGTAGATAAAGGAAGGTTTACAGACGAATGCAAAAAATATGTTCCTTTTGTAATATTATATTAATGATCGAACAGCATTATAATTGTTATTAAAATATAAAAGATCAATACAATATTCAAACTGAACTAGAACAACGACTACACAATTATAGAGATTCACGAAGCATTTATCGGCTCAATAATGAAGGAAGTGGAGACCGGCTTCACGGCAGCATCACGGCTGTATCAGATTACCCGACCCGGGCTTGTTCCTACCTCACAGCTTTACTCCTAATTTCCATCCGACCAGATGCTGTCCTGGGTAGATTATCATCCATCCCCGACTCCCTCTATTACCACCGCTGCCGTAGCTAATACCGTCCTCCGTTTCGACACTCTGTACTTTATCTTACCTTCTTTACTCTTCTCTAAAAGATTTAATTTTGGTCTCGACCTTTCTACTTTTTTTTTTTTTATACTGTTGGAATTTCTATTTTCATCGACTTATTCAGGGTTGTAATGCGGAGGTATTATACCGTTCCGCTAAATCAAGCGAAATAAAGACTTAGAAGTAAGACAAAAGAGAGTGGGTAAAGAATCGATTAAAAGTTTCAAGAAAAATTTCGTTCTCTCATTTTGGTATATAATAAACACGTAATTAATAATTAAATTACATTAAACGATGTGTTTTAAATGATAGGATTAAAAACTTAATGAAAAAAATAAATTACGTTTAATATGTTATACGAAAATTAATTTGAACAGATTTCAAAAATTTTATTAACGATAACATAAACCAAAATCATAGATATAATGGAACCGTTAATAAAATAAATTCTGTCTGAAAAAAAGAAAATTATACGAAATAATCCTATGGTTAGAAATGCTGAACAAACTATCATCTTTTGTTAAATGATAGACGAACGCTAAGTTTTCTGATTTTTGTATCTGTTATCAGCTGCATTTTTTTTACTCAAAGGAATTTAAAATTTTAATAAAAAATAATTATAAAAAATACCAGAAAAATATACTATTGACGAAGTCAGTAGTACTAGAAATGGTTATTACTTCTGCCGCTTAGCAGAAGTAATAACCACAGTTTCAGTTTTTCCGGGCCACAATCCTAAGACCTGGCAGCCATGCAGTCTCCAACCGCAGCATAGGAATCACTAATCTTAGTAACAGCCTCCCTCCTAGTGTCGGCATGTATGACCAGCACAATGTCATCAGCAAAGTAATATTCCTAACCCCCCCCCCCATCGTAAGTAATATTCCTAACGGTCTGTCCAAAGACCGACCCTTGGGGAACACCCCAGAGGTCGGTCGCATAACAATCTTCTATCCTCAAGGTAAGAACATATCATTTTTTCTAGGTATCTCGGGATGCGGGGGACCTTTGGACAGCGCGCCTGATCGCAACATGGGACCTCTTACCTTTAGAATGCCTGCCAGCGACAATATTCTTGGACATACCCCTAACTGCGGCGACGTCGTCCAGAGCAGATCTGCACGGTTTAAATCCATATTGGCTGTGTGAAAACCGCCATCTTCCTCAATAGCACGAACAAGCCATTGTTGCACCATCCTCTCGTATATCTTTGCCAATGCGTCTATCATTGATAGTAAGCGGTAGGACGGTATTAATACGACGTGCTGTAAACTCCACCTTGTAGAAAAAATGCCCATTCTCAAGCATGCATTATAAACACAAAAGAATACATCCGTGTCCGCAAAATTGACGGCCTAACAACCGCATTAGGCAGCTGGTCAGACCCGGAGCTTTCTCCACTGGTACTCTCCGAACCGCTGCCTCGAGCTCCTCCAACACGAACATCGGCGGCATCCACACGTCTAACAGTTCCTGCTCCAGTACCTAATTCCCACAGAGAAACAGCTCGTCAATTATTTCAGCAACCTCTTTAGGATCACTACTCACAGGGATTCTCGCCCTGGCCACCCTCTTGACAAGCAGCCTGTACGGCTAGCCCCACGGATCCGTCTCAATTTCCTCAAGCAAGCGGCTTCAAAATGCCTTCTTCCTATCCCTGATCAGCTTGGCCAGCTCCTTCTTCCTCTCTCTATATACAGCTATATATATGGACCCGGCCGAGAGCAGGTGCGTCCTCATCATCGCACGCGATACTACCCTCCTTGGGAAAGTACGTAATAAAAACCCAGATGATGGATATTCACTCAAGTATAAAATTTAAACATTTAGACGCTACATGATTAAAAAAAAATAATAATAAAACAAGACGCCCTAAAGTATACAGTTAGCTGACATATTAATATTACATGAAAACAAAATCCTTCAAAAATTAATAACGTAACTAAATCGTAAAAAATAAACTGAATAAAAAAACCAAGTTGAACGCTAAACTGAAACAGTATTTAATTGCAGTCATCCATAAATTCCGTTTTCATGATACATGTCTACGATGCAAGGAGATTGACACTTATTTAATATCCTACGCAGCTATATTAAACGTATAACCCCACGTTACTATGGAATTAATGCGATTGGGTCAACAATTGCTGATAAGGAATTCTGCACCAGTAACTACATCGTATTTAACCAAGGACAATTACCCAGTACAATCTATCCATAAAATACACCAAAATCAGAATAAAATAAAAATAAATTTTTTTAAGAAAATCTTTTATAAGGTTCAAATTGTTTTTAATTAACTTTTTTGAAAGCAAAGCAGATTAAATCAGTTTAACTATACGAGATACGCAGTCATAAAAAATTTGAATAAGGCTGATTTTATTTTCGTACTCAATCAAGAAATGAAATACGCGTAACAAAAAAAAACTTCATGAATGATAAATAATATGAATGCAAGCCCAGATAATTAGTCAAAATAAAGAAAAGAAAAACCTAAACAAGACGTTTAATGAACAAGGATATAGAAAACTTGCAGTGGTTTAATTTTATTCCTTATCTTATTTTAACAATTTTACTGCTGGGAGTTGTAGAGAAAGAAATATGTAGTACTCATCGTTTTACGACATAACCTTTCTACGCACTTATGTCGTAGAATTAACACCAACAGATTTGCAGACGCAAAAAGCTTTTAAGAATTTTTTTAGAAAGGACAAGACTTATATGAAACTGATGGAACAATTCCAAAAAATTTCATGTAACCTTATACAACATAGATACAAGAGCTCATCATTCAAAAATTATGTAAATACAATGAAAAATACGGTAGTGTTTATATTATATAAATGGTGTAAAAATATAACTTTAAAAAATTCTTGCTTAGTTTTGCGCAAGAAGATCGATTTTTCGTTATTTTAACGTGCAAAATTTTTTGCGCAAAAAATAAACAAAACAACATAAATTAAATGAGGGAACTAAACGACGTATATTTTTGTTATTTATTTCATACTGAAATATATTCTACGTTTATAAAAAATTAAATTATTTTAACTGTAATTTGATGAAGTAATTAATAGTAACGAATAGACCCCCAATCATTAAAATTAAATTAAAGCATTACTGTGACTCACTGCATAAGCGTGTTTCAGAAATACAACCAATACAAAATCATAATCTCGGATTGAGGTTATTTTGTCCATTTTCGACGTTAGATTGAGCGTAACTGAAGGACGACTCAACCAAACTTCATCAAATTCTCATATGCACAACGTCAGATATACTAATAGAGCATATTTAAATTTCAATGAAATTATTTAAGTTGTTTTGGAGTTTTTCGAACCATAAAAGTTTTTACTCACGAATAGTACTTTCGTAATCCTCGTATATCAAAGAATTTATTTTCATCCCCCAATCCCACCAAGCGACTCAAAAATATCTCAAATTGAGATTTTTAAAAAACAATTTTTTTTTTACAAAACTTTTAATAAAAACTAAAATATAACAATGAGCATTTTTATTTCACAAATATCACCAATAATACGAAACAGAATACTGATACTAACAACAATAACAATCTTAATAATCATAACAAACCTATATATATTTGTGTAATTAATGTATATAAACTATTATACATTACATTAGCGTAAATATTTAATAATATGTACTGTAAAATTTTCATATATAAGGAAATTACATTTTCACCGAATGGTATTTTCGTACTCCTCATGCCTCAAAACGTAAAGAAAATTCATTTTCATTTCCCTCTCCCACCAAGCGATCAAAAGTAATACCGTACTTTTCTTCGAAAAGTCGGTAAAAAGAGTCAACAGATAGATAAAAATTAAATCCTGCAAATACTCAGTTAGCTTCACGTGGAACATCAGTTAAGTAGACTGGACGATTGATCTGTACGGTGTTATTCTGTGCAACAGTAAAATAATAAATACTCTGTTGTTTCACTCTGTGAAACAAATTATAAAAATCAATTTAATTTCGTCACCACGAAGTACTCTTTCTCTAGGGTCTAACCGAATAGCTGACTTCTGTATGCGAGAATCCTATCTGTTCAATTTCACAGTATCAAAAAATTGATGAAAACCAATATTTAATACAATTATGTTAGA
>JAAAKQ030036932.1:0-16909 GCA_010016005.3 Zanna intricata
CATACACATCATCCTCATTCATCCTCTGAAGTAATACCTTACGGTAGTTCCGGAGGCTAAACAGATAAATAGAGAGACCCTTTATTAGTAAATACTGGATTCATTTATGAAGAGCGACTAAAATGATAGATTACGTTCAGTTTAGGGAAACCAAGGAAAGCTCATACAAACATAGGAACAGAAAAGCTTTGTTTTCTATTGAATGTATAAGTTTTTTCACATTTCTTATCAAAATTTCGATGTTAAAACATCGCTTAGATTATTTATAATATTTTAACATTACTTTTTTATTTAAAAGTATTTACTTATTTTATTATTTTAAATCGTTTCTTTTATTTTGATGATTAAGTAGTAACTACATTTTACTAATAATTTTTCCAATAGATTTTTCTGTTTGTTATTGATTTACTTATATAAGTTTGCTAAAATAGAATTGTTATTACATGAAATCGTTTTTATTCTTTTCTGAATCTTTATTTGATAATGTAAGAAATATTTTTCATTTCTTTCTAAATATAAGAAATATATATTTGACGTTAATCTATAACATTTCAAACAACAGCAGTCGCGATAACTGTAGGACTTCTTTTCTTAAATTCTTCGAGTAGAATTCTTCAAACTATTAATTTAACCAACAGTTTTTATTCAAAAATTTAGCTTAACTAGATCTGAAACAGATGTCAAAGATTATTATGATAAAAAATTATATATGTAATAACTATAGAATAAAGCGTTTCCAGAGCTGCGATTTATGATGATTTTTACTTTTCTAGGCATTCTTGCAACATAGTTCATTTGTTTAATGGACAATCATTATCCTAAGTCTTTATGTTTTATAGTGCGTAGTTATTAATAGATCGAATTTTGAGACTATCTCTTCAGAATATCTACAGAATAATGAAGTTTAGTAAAAACATAACAAAATAATCTTGTTTGTTGCAAATATACGATTGAAGCAAAACAAAACAATCTCATTAATTTCTGATATCGATCACTCCACGCATAATCATATTAAATTATTTTGGTGTAAAAAAAAAAATTTGGAGTCAAAACTATATGGTTACTGTTGCAAAAAAAAGAAGACATTAAGCAATAGCTGAAAATTTGACTGTTTTGTGAAAAGAATCAAAAACCTTTGTATAAACGTTATGCATTAGTATGGTTTCAATGAACTAATAATTTTATTACCTATTAAGTACTTTTTATTATAATATCCTACAACAGTTTAAATCCCACAACATTAAGAGCAAGAAAATTTTCGATCACTCTTTATAATATGTAGCAATAAGATTAAAACATGATAGTCGTTAAAATACTACCCGGGAAAAAATAAAAAAGTCTTCGTTTACAAATGTAAGAAAGATGGTAAAAATATATTTAAGCATAAAATATTATTAATAGTCTTTTATCCTAAAATAATTTCTAAAGAGGATATACATTCATTTTCCGATAAAAATACCAGTGATGACAAATGGTGTACTGTTCAACATATTCATTGTAATAAGGATTACACGTTTAGTTTTTGTTAATTAATTTGATTTTATTTTTTTCAACTACAAAAAGTTTCTTAAAAATTTACTTAAAAATCACAGGATAATCGGTAAAATTTGATAATTTCATCGTTTTTTTTTTTTTTAAATATTGTTATGTTCCAAATATAAACTTTTTGTTTTATTAATAAAATAATTTTTTCAAAAGTTATAAGTTATTTTATTTATTCTAGCCGTTGAGGTAACAAAAGTTGAGTTCAATTTCAGTATAATCTACCTAATTTATCATTTTTTTCTGTAACCGTAACCTAAGTTTAATACTAGAATTATTAGAAAAATTTTAAATGGAAGTATTGTAATTTAATTCTATATAATCACGTATTATTACGATAAAAATTATTAATTACTTTACTAAAAAAAATAATTTTTTCAGAGATAATCTCATTAACGATTTGAAAATTTTTTTTACTTTATGAGGACTTCATTCTTCATAAATTTCATCGATTACATAGGAATTATAATGATCGACCTTATTGCTCCCAATTTCTCTAGTTCTGATATTTTTTCGTAGCAATGTGATTAATAATACATGAAGAATAATAATTAAGAAAACCATATAGACTTGAGTTTTCGACCCCAAAAGCTTATCATTACCCAATTTATTAAGGATCAGAACTACCGTAATATTTGAAACAAGGAAAAATTGAAACAATAAAATATTTTGACCGTTATTTTTTAAAACGTGTTCTACTTTTGTGCAAGAGATTCAGACAGCCTTAATCTCCAAGTCTTCTAGCTTCACTAGCTCCCTGGGTAAGAAAAGATTTGATATCTAAATAAAGTATTTTTAAGTAGGCATTCCATATCTGACGCCCAGTAAAATATTCGAGGATATCGAATCGATTAGGTTCCCTAGAACACCAAATATAAATTCCCAGAACTCCCTCTTAAATCAACAAAAGTTGAAATCTAACGATATTCAAACCGTTCCAGTTTACAAATCGCAATCTACTTACCTTAATGGCAAAGCAGGCGGCAAGATTATTGAACAGATTTTGGCCTTCGCATCCGGAATCAATACTCTAGTAACTAAGTTAATAAAAATTGGAATTTTCAATATTAAAACCATTCTTTCCTTTTCTGTCACAGAAATAAGCTACCGACTTAATAGTATCTAAGAGTTTCAGGCCGTCTCGTCGTTCTTTAGCTTTACTGTTCAAAAGTAAAAACATTCCTTTATCTGCAACATCCGATTTCTTAAACCGTTCTTTTACAAAACAAATCCTACCATTGAAAAGAATAACGATCTTAAAACGTTTCAGGTCACAACATTTTCCAAGATATAAAACTCTCTTTTAACAAAAATTTAAAAATTTCCACAATGTAAATACTTTTTCAAAAAGCTTTTTTGTTTCTGTTCGATGAGAACTATGTCGTAGATTTTATTCACTTTTGTCCTCCAGATTTCTTAACACCCTGTTATCTATAATAAAAATTTTTCTATAATTTAACCGTAATTTTATAAACTACTCTATTTTAAGTTAAAAATAAAAAGTAAAATTCTATCAAACGGTTTCCGAACCCCTTTACCCTCCAGCGTTGAAGCCCTTAATTCCCTAAATTAACAAAAAAACGAGAGTTTATAATAGTCGGATTGTTCTTTTTAAAATTAATTAAAGATCTCTATCTTCAAAAATAATTCAATTTAAACAAATTTCTATGAAACTATTTAAAAACTCTGATTGAATGATTACTCCTGCACAAAATAGTAATTAAAAAATGTATTTAATCATATAAAATACTCATAGTGTTATGCCCACATGGTGTTGTGCGCTCAAAGTGTTATGAGCACTATGAACACTGTACGTTATAATTACGGACTTCTACCGTTAATAGTAAATGACGATCACATGGTTAAATCGGCTACTCCCATAAATTAGATGTGACATGCAGTTAAAAGATATATTTGATAACTAAATAATTGTGCAATGTTTTAAGATTAAAAACGTATTAAAATTACTTATTTATTTTGTGTGTATTTCGTTTTTCATTTATTTATTTATTTTTATTATACATGTCTTTAAATAGAAAAGTTATGATTGTGTAAAAAAGATTTTGTAATGAGATCGACCTTTTTATTAGAGTATTTAACCAGTACATAATTATTTATTTAAGCTGTCGAGGTGTTGCGGCAGCGCGGCTATGTTTATTCTGGTAGGTCTAATGAGGGTAATTAAGCAGGAACGACAGCAGACAGCTGTACGGTCCCCTCTCACCAAAAACGTCACTTTCATGACAGCGCATTAAAAACGAGATGCAACATCCTTCCCTATCCTGTTTTACTTCCGTCAAATAATTTCCAACTTCTGTCACGATTGAAGAATGCGCATATAATAACCATATGTTCGGATTTTTTTTTCTTTTTAATAAAAATGATTGTTTTTAATAAACTGGTTTATAGATGCAATAACGTTTAAGATAAGTTATAATAGTATCTTCTTTAGTAGATAAATAGTAATATTTCAACTCACTATTATGGAATAAAATACTCGTATTTCTACTATTAATTAAAAGTAGAAGAAATTCATTGTAAAATGCAAAATAGATTTTAATACATACTCTAAATTATTATTACAATGGAATAGGCATTTTTTATGCATATATATCATAAGCAAAAATAGAAATACGTTACAAAAGGGAATTTAAAAGAATTGTTTTACTAAGCATTTGAATATATTAAAACTTCCTTTTCTTGTAAAGAAGAAAGCTGAAACGATTTTGATAAAGTTTCCTGACATCTGAATAAACTTAACAGTTAATCCTCTCTTGGTGGTAAAAGTTAAAAATTATATGTACGCTTTTGGTTTTATTTTATTTACTATTTAAAACAATAATAAAGAGTACTTTAGAATCATTTGTTAACAAGCGAAAATTAAAAAAAAATCCTATAAATTCAACCCTGTCAATCTACTTCTAACGTATCATAAAATGTAGTAATTAAAATTATTTCAAATAGTAACACATTGGATAACTGAAAAAAATTATTCAAAAATATAACAGCCTCCCTACTATTCCTGTAAAAAATGAACTAACGAATGGATAAGTTGAAAAAAAAATTAGAAAAAAATGAAAGCAACTCCATATTTTAGCAATGGAATGGATTCATTTTTATTCCTTGTACGAAGAAAGATAAGTATTGTATTCGGTTTTTCAGATTTCAACGGAAATATCCATTTTGACCACCCTGAACCTATTTCTACTAGTTTCTGTGAGACATCTGTACGAACGTACATACGTATCTTGCATAACTAAAAACGAGTAGAATTTATCCGTAGGATTTTGACATTTTGGATTTAAGACTGTTGTAACATCTAGTTATGCACATTTGATTGCAATCGACTGAACCAAACGTGTCCAAAAAGCCCAGAATTGGATTTTGGACTTTTCCTTAATTGCAGTAATAAGCCCTCACTGAGAGCTATTCAACGACATGCAAGTATTGAAACTGCATTGCATTGAAAATAAGTGGTACTTATTTTCATTGGTTCCAGAGTTATAGTCATAAAACTTAAATTAATGAAATAATTAGATCTTACAAAGGAAGGCACATCGATTCAAATCATACATCATGTCTTTTAGCCAAATCTCATAAGAAATTGTAATGGGTACCATGATTCGGCTTCCGGAATATTTCCACATATCTTCGCGTTTCACATACTCCAGACCCCAAAACCACCGTCAGTTAAAGTTTATATATATATATACATCACTTTCTTGTGGACACGTTAACTGCCGTAATTTTGTGTCAATCGCTTTCAAATTGATACATAAAATATAACGACCAAAAATCTCAGTTGAGTTAATGGTCAAAATAGGACCATGGAGGTGGAAATGGGGTTTCGAAAATACAAAATATCGTTATAACTTTCTTATCAAGTAAAAGATGGAATTCATTTAAAGTTCAGACTATTTTTTTGAATAAGGGGCTAAAGTTTATCGAAATAAATTTTTTTTGTATCACCATCCATTCGCCCAGGGAGTGGAAAAAATTGGGTTTCGAAGACAAAAAAATCATACTCCCCCTTAATAGCCACTGTATTGAATCGGTATGAAGTGGTCGTTAGTTCTTAACATTACCTAAAACTTTTGTCTGAAACAATTTTATATATGATTAACCCTTACGGCAAGGGATAACTAAACCTTTGCTGGAATTGTAAGATGATGGGGCTTGTATGCTAAACATGTGGAACTTTTTTTTACAAGTTTTAAGGTGGAAATCTCTTTTATCCCGTACTTTCTCTCTTTATCTGTTTAGCCTCCGGAACCACGTAAGGTATTACTTCAGAGGATGATGTGTATTTTATCCCGTACTTAGCACCGGTGAAATATTTTTGTTTAATTTTATTTAATTATTTTGGAATTCTGTTTAATCCTATCTACATTAAAGTTAACTACAGTTATAGAAAAATAGACTCTCACAAGAACAACATATGCATTGGAGGCATATATGCCCGATCTTTAAAAAATTGCAAAAAAATTCTTATCTTTTAGTTCATTACTCATCTGATATTGTCGGACAATCTCCCTAAGTCGGAAATGATCATAATTTTGTTTATTTGTTTTTAGTGGCCAATCATTTAATCACACTTTGATTTGATATAATTTTTCTGATCTTAATTTTTGTGAACACGTTCTCTAGTTCTCAAATTTCTCTCCCTTTATATTGATCATCCTCACTTAATCTTTTCATTCTTTCTTTGGTTTTAATGTTTTCTTCCTCTTTATATTTATCATTTTCTTTAAATGTTGTTAATTTTTTCTTTGTTTGCAACATTTTCTTCCTTTGTATTCTTTCTTTGCTTTTAACATTCTCTCCCTCTTTATATTTATTATCTTCTTTCAATCTTTTTATTCTTTCTTTGATTTTAACATTTTCTTCCCCTTTATATTTATCATCTCTTAATTTTTTTATTCTTCCCTTGCTCTTAACATTTTTTCCCTCTTCATATTAATTTTCTTGTGGTTTTTTTTTAGATATATTTCTTCATATTACCTTTATTTTTCTTGTATGATTGTTTATTTTTCATTTTTTATTATTCACCTAATAATAAAACTAAATATCTTTCACCATAAGATCGAAATTAACAATTGTAAACAATATACAGGATTTCACTAAACGGAATAGTTTAATTGTTTTTAACTTTTATTTACACGTCACACCAGAAATCTGAAACTTTACTTAATCAGCTATTCACGAAGGTACGAATATTACTGATCTAGTAATACAAGTAATGAAGGGACTTTTACTCTATTCTAATATTTTATTTAAGATTTTTTAATCAATAATTATAGAAATATTTGCTATTAATAAAAACTAATATTTCATCAATTGTGTAACTGTACACTTTATTAATGAATTGGAGGATCGTATCTCACTCTCAAATAAGTTTAATTGAGTGCAGCAAAAAATGCATATGTAATTTAATAGGCGTTCAAGGAAATCATCTAGTTCTACATTAGATTTTTAAAATATATTTTTAATAATTTTTTTTAGATTCAGTTGTATTATTTTTTGATAAAATAAACTCTAAAGATTAGGAGTAAAATTTTTGTTAAATAAAATACATTGCTTTGATATTAGCAATCTCCACATCAGTATTTCTCCACTTCTTGTTCAATCTTTTAAATAGTATCGTACAAGCATTTATATAATTTGATCTGAGCTTTCCGTTTGTCTAGACAAAGATGCTAGCCTACCGGGCTGGTCTAGTTTGTCATTACAAATCAGCTGATTTCGAAGTTGAGAGTATTATGGTTCAAACCCTAATAAGGCAGTTACTCTTATACCGATTTGAATACTAGATCTTGGATGCAGTTGTTCTTTGGTAGTTGGGTTTCAGTTAACCACACACCTCAGGAATGGTCGACTTGAGGCTGTACAAGATTACACTTCATTTACATTTATATGCATCATTCTCTAAGTAATACTTTACGGTGGTTCTAGACGCTAAACTTACAAAAAGAAAGTCAATGGATCTAATTTCCAAAATACTAAAGAAGTTGATTTTTAAACTTTAGCCTTATTTTCTCATAATTTGTATACAAGTACTTCTATCTGTATTAGTATTTATTTATATTAAGTTTGATATTTAAACGTCTTCAAAAGAAAAAAAAACAATATCCGGTAATTTTTATCTTTTAATATAAATTTTTGAGTTAAACGTGAAAGAAATTATTAGACGAGTAGCTTTTACATTTATGTTCAGTAGGCTTTTCTAACACCAACATATAAATTATGTTCTATGTTGAGATCACACTGTTCCATAACAATCTACTCCAAATTAATATCTGTAGAACCTAATTTCCATTTTATTATATTGAGGCGATCCAAAATTGGTCTCGCTAGAATAAAGAAATGTTATACTCGTCGATAAACTTGAATTACTTGGTTACTAATTAGCCGAAACCTATTTTTCATCAGTCTATTTTCCCTCATTTTACCTCCGTTTTTTAATAGGACATTAATACGTTTGAACTTTTATTTCATTCATTCTTTCGATTTAGAGATAAAAATAACTACAATTAAAATATTCTACCGGTCAGTAGGTAAGTCTGTTTGTATCTTTTAAGACTTGATCGACTTTAAAGTACAGGAAATACATTTTTGCTTAATTATTTTTAAAATACGGTTTCAAATTCATATTATCCTTTCATCTATAAAATTGTTATGCGAGGATGTTGAGAAAGAAAACTGTGAAGAAGAAGATGCAGTTGAGGTATGCATTAATGTACGGGAATAACGGTAATCGATGCGTTCCGATTGATAAACTGCATTTATATATGATTACCATTGTTCAATACAATATAGAGCGTGTCTTTTGATATTTATATATAATAAATACGATCAGAAACTTGCGGGCGAACGTTTGCCAGTGTACGCGTGCAAGTTCAAGAAGCATTGATGCGGAAGGTGATCCAGTTATATTCTGCACCGATATAATGATGTCACGATGTGGTTGTAGTCATCATCGCTTTTTTAAAATAATATGACCATCCTAGATAGCACGCTTCGTATCAGTTTTATTATAAAATGCTATAATATGGTTTACAACTGTGAAACTACACATCGCTTTAATTTCTTCTAATTGCCGATCATCTTTTTCTTATCTAAATGTTTTATATATATAAATGAATACTAATAAAAAATATATATTATTAAAAAATAATAATAATGGGAGTAATAATTACTGTCGGCTACTAAAATTTAGGTATTTATCAGAAATCTAAAATTATAATTAACTATTCTCAGGTGAAGGGTATGGTACAAATAATAGTTACAGTAAAATATGCGATACATACTCCCTATTTTATACTACCTATTAACAGACGATCTTTATCGGTAAAAAAGAAAAATAAAATGTTTCCTATTAGTGGTATTAATTTTCACGCTCTTTAACGGGACAAATTTTGATTATAGCTATACGAAACACAAGTAGATTTCAGTTAGAATAATGATTATTAAACAAGATTATTTATTAATCTATATTAATCGATAAGTAATACTGAAAATTGTTTCAATGATACATATTATTGTTTATTTATTTATCTATTTAACAAAGTACAATTTTGAAAACAAGGGGAGCACTAAAAAGATTTATCATAATATAGATGTAATTTATTAAAGCGCTAAGTAATTTTCTTTATTCTGATCTATACTCTTTACCGTACAATAAGCTGTAAAATGGTGATTACAATAGGACAGAATTTTTCCTAGAGGAAGCTCTAGGATTTTGCATTAAGGAAGTTGTGAGTTAGACGTTTCGAGATACAAATAAATGTTAATTAAACTCCGACGACCAAAATATTGAAATATACTCTAATATCGATACTGGAATCCAGATAAATAGTAAACCTAAAACAGATTGGAACCCAGGTCTTTTAGTAACATGGAAGTACTCGTTAGTAATTTTTAATAACTGTTGCCGTTGTGTTTTATACGACTCCTTATACAAATCTTTATTTATCCTAATGGCAAATAAAATAGAAAAACAGGTTTTATGTCAGACATGATTTTTTCAATAAAAAAAAAAAAAAAAATACCGGGAATAATATTATTAATCTCTTCAGAGTTTCAATAGATCTTAAAAGTCAATTTCTTCCCTGGTCGTAAAATTTGAAAATAATTTTTATCTCTACTCTTAATTAAAGAAAAATTAAATAAAAGTTCTACGTTTCTGATCAATTATTATTGTAATCTGTGTAAAATTAATAAAAAATCTGACATTAAAATTGTAATACTTTCTTGGCATTGGGTTTTATTCTTATGTAGTGAAAAAATTATTATACACGAGAAAATTTAGTTATGATTTCTTTTTTTTGGGATGGGGTAATTTTTTAATGAACTTTTATCGTAAAATTATCATTATATGTTTAAATAAACCAAAAGAAATATTTAGTTCGAGAAATCAGTATTTTTTATACTTTTCTGCTCCCTCTCCACAAAAACCACCAGCTAAGAAAATTATTTAATTTTTCTACGTTTATAAAATTAAATTGACAAAACTAAAAATAATTCTTGCAAAAAATAAACAACTAGTAAAAAGTTACCAAAGATTTATTTTTTCGGAGGAAGTGGGTAAATCATGATAAAAGTTTTATGTGATATAGTTGTTTAAAGTTTATTATTTAAATTTTTAATGGTATTAAAAAAAAGTTTTCCATAACCATTAAAAGTTTAAAAATCCAAAAATGTTTTGAAAAATTAAAAAAATATTTTTTTTTTATTTTTTGGGCTCGTCCAGTCCAATATTTCTCCCTAAGTATTTTTTTGGGTCGCTTGCACTACTACTATGTCTAGAAAGACATGAAATAAAATTTTATTGAAGATTATGCAATAAATAACAAAACAGCTTTTTCCAATTTCTTGGGAAGGGAAAATTTTAAAGCAAAGTTTTTTTAGAAGTGGTATGATAAGTAAGCATGAGTATGCTGAGCTTAATATAAAGTGAGGTTATATTTACAAAATTTTGTAAAGATCCCCAAAATCCCCTCTGGAGATACTGATCCCAAAATATTATCAAAAAATTGCCCCTCCTCTATCCAGTCAAAAGTTTAACTGGATAAAAATTTTATCCAGTCAAAAGTTATTATGCTTCAATCACGTCAACGCACGTACATCCGAACATTACGTTTTTTGTTTTTTGGGGTCATGAAACGCATTAAACCCCGATGATCAAATTATTGAAATATATTTGTAACATCAATACTAATGTCCAGATAAGTAGTAAACCCTAAACTATATTTGAACCCATCTTTCACTAAAAAGGAAATACTCATTCATTATATTTTAACTGTTGCTATTGAGTTTTATCCAACTCATAATATAGTGATAAACCCTAATATAGAGTCCAAACATAGAAATGCAAAAAAACTGATACCTCACTTTTGTCTAATTATTATCATTCTTTCTTTCTTGCAGCATAGCTTCAGAGTTATGATGCCAGGAAAGTAAAATGTTTTAAATCTAAATACGGCTACATTAAAGTACTCGGCTATGGTAACATAACATCTATTTTAAAAGATCCAAATTAAATATTTTAGGCTATTTAATACTTTTTTTACAAATTGTAAACATTTCCAGACCTGTGGTAGAGGATGGAGACTTCTTTATTTCGATAAAATTGCAAAAACCGAAAAAATAATGATTACAGGTATAATAAAATATCAGATAATTTATAAAGTGATATTTTTACTAAAGGTCTATTTCTTTTAAAGAACAGAAAATAAACAAAAATATTTTTTAACCGATGCAGATCAAAAATATATACGAGTAAAATATTTAATTCCAATAGCCATATTACATAACTACTCCATTTTTCGATATATCATCCATTCTTAATAAAATTAAAAAAAAAAAAAAATCTTAATGAATAGAGTCAATGCCAAATGTCAAAATCAACCTAATTGCATAACTTTATATATATTTAGTCAAACCGGCGATAAAAAAAACAAGAACAGATGCTAGCACGTTTATGCACAATCTAATAAAAATATTTAAAACTGTGGTTTTGTACTTTGGCAGTGCCAAAGCGGTTTGTCCACCCCGGACAAAAAGGCAAATCGCCGCCCTTTAAGAATATATATACTCGTATATATTTTAAATAAAGTACATATTTTTAATTTTTAATAAAAATTAAATGAATTTATTTAAATTTTAATAAAAGCATATTTTTAGAAAGAAACATATAACATAACATTGATAATGAAGTAGGACAAAACAATAATTAAGAAATATCTGTACCTAGCTACAAATTGTTAACCATATAATTTTAATTTTTTGCATTGTTAAATGCTATTGAAGATGTGTATTATTGCAGAAAAAATCAAAATGCCAATAAACAAACAATCAATTATGATTTTTTCATTAGAAAATAAAACAAGGTAACATCAACTACGTTAAAAATGACAAAAAAAACTTTTTTTTCTTACTTTCAGTTCTGCAAAATTTTTATTACATCTTTTAAATTTAATTCTTCAATTTCATGCTCAATTGCCAAAAAGGCCGAACCATTAAGAAAATTTTGTGTAGTAATCGAACGTAAAATGTACTTAATGAATTAACTTAGAGAAACTCCTTTCGCCACTTGCTGCAGTTATTGGTATTCTTAGCAATATTTTTAAGGCAATGGTAAGATTTGGGGCAAAATTTAACTTTGTAATTAAGCTCAGTAGATTGCTTAGGTCTTTCTTTTTTGCCAAAAAGCTCAGATACAGCTGAAATTTTCTCTACCAATCCTACCCCATTTTTTCAACAGAATAAACATCAGTTAAAATATAATCTAAATTCTTAAGTGTTTTAGTAGCATTTCTTTGGACACGGTATTTAAATATAAGAAATGAAAATAGTTACTAGATTACAAAGTTGTTTAAATCTAGCATCTAGTGTGTTTAGTGGTTAATTGATTGTAAAATAAAAAATTCTAAATAATATTTTTCTTTTGGATATTTTATGGTTCATCTCGTGCTTGGAATGAAAGGTTCCTTTTTCTTCTTCTAACGAGGTGTCGTGTTATTGCTGATCCAAAATTAGTCTCCACATCAGTTTCGGTAGCAAGTTCTTTTGCATTAATAACAGTTTAATCGAAGGAAAAATTCTATCCAAGATTGTTAAAAAATATTTTGCAGTTTTGTAAAAGATCAAGTGCAGAGGCTAGATCATATCTTTTGTTTGCATCAACTTGCTTAATGGAATAATGGAATTTAGTATTTTATACTAAATTACTAATTTCTTAATTACTTGATTTCAATTACTTAATTTCTTGGTTTTCGTAAGTACTTAGCAAGGTGTCGTATCCATCTCCCAAATGGAATCCTAACAGCTTTAAGGCCTCTATCCTACTCTCCCATTTGGTGTCACTCAATGGTTTCAAAGTTGAACTTTGAACATGTTTTAAAAATTTTGCCCATCGAAAAGTATATGAGCAAAATAAATATATTTTTTTATTTTGCCGAAAAAAATAAATATATTTTTTTGGACCCAGTGAAGAAATCAACGGCTTCCAATGATGCTTTTGCCATATCATTAACAATAAGAGAGAGAGTGGTTGCTACACGGAACATAGAATGCTCGCGAATTATTGTTTAATTCTAGATTACATTCCTGCTTTATCGCCATAAAGAATATTGGATCTATTGTCGTATTCCTACCCTAAGATATCCTACAAATTTAAGATCAAGTTATTAAGTTCTCTATTTATAATATTAGATATTTTTTCTGTGAATCTTTCAAATGTAAGAAGCCTAAAAACTTTCATTAATTTTAATTTCAAAAATCGGTGTCAAATTTATTGATTGAACATATCTGATGACAAGAATCATTTTCTCTACCTTACTAATTGTTAGAAGTACAGTCTAAAATTATGGAAAAATATTTGGATTTTTTTTATTTCATCAATAATAAGAGGTTTTATCATTTGAACGCAGATCTATTATCTAGTTTTGTATATTTTTCCCGAGATAGCGAACTTTATTTTCTGCTTTTTGAGCACTCTACGGATGTGCTCTTACATAATGGAATCAAATTCAGATAGCAACTGAACTATTTTGTAGAAATTATCCTTATTTACTCAAACAACTTGTCGCTTGTACCTTGAAAAGCCCGACCACTTTTTTATCAAGCATTCTACGATTCTTTTACGAGGTGAAAACCTCGTTCCAGTGATTTGTTTCGGCATTAATAATTCTTTGAACGGCTGCATCTATAGTTTTTCAACTATATAACCTCTCATTCATTTCTAGCTATGATTTTTGGACCTGAATATGATTTTTGGAAATTTCATGCTGTTTTAAAGTTTCGCCGAGGTGATTCCATCTTTTAAAACCCTCCTTTGAAAGAGAATTAACTATACAGCCGAAAATTTTGCAACAGAAGCAGTAAATGCAGTTTTGTGAAAGAGAGTAAGTCTTGCAAAACTTGCTTTCTGTTGCTTAAAATTCGTCTATGCCTTAATTCTTGTCCATGTGTTAATTTTCGCTAAAATTTCGACCAGTGTGAGCGGAAGGAAATTTGTAATTATGTAATGGTTCAGGTGGACCTTGTATCACTAAAAATCTTCTTTCGGCGTTTCCTAAAATTCTTGGCCACAATGTCTGTACTCAAAGTCTGTAGAACGATTTCTGTGGATGTCACATTGGTGTCAATTTTTTCAATGCTTTCATCTGGTGATGATAGTCAGAGGGGTCGTCGTCAGTTCCAATTGATTTAGACACTTCGTCCATTTGTTTGTCATTATCATCATCCTCTGATGATTCCGTATTTTCTTTTATAACCGGACTTAATGTTTGATCCTCAGAGTCTTCATTTGTTCTGTTACAACTCTGGATATCATTTTTTAACATGCTAGCTTGTTTTTCTCTTTCGACTTCTTTTTCCAGCCTTCTTTTTTTTACTGGTAAGCAGACAGTTTTCCTTGACCGTCAGACAATCTGGAAGAGGCACGCACATAACTCAAATTAAACAATGTGAACTATAAAGTATTATAGAAATAAAAAATAGTTTTATTCTTATTCTAAATAAGCTAAAACCGTAATTAACATAACTTCAAAATTATATTCTGTCAATTGACATAAAATATAGTTATGCGCTACACAAAATATTTTTCGTCTGCTGTGAACGTAACAAAAGTCAAATGTTATCGAGCAAATTTTAAATAATCATTATAAACAATTTTATAATTCTTGATTTTGAGATTTTATTCAGTTCAATTATTCAAATATATTATTAAAAAACGCGTTTTTTCGAACCAATGAACTTGTTAAATGTCTTATATTAAATTTGTTGCAATATTTTAATTCAATAAACAGCCTTTTTGGATAAATATAATGCTTATTTTATTTAAAAACGCTTTGATTGTTTCTATTCGTTAATTGATTTACGATAAACTAGTATCTATCAAACTAAATAATAGTTTAATCTTATTGAAACTTTACTATTTCCTAGCAATTATGCGAAATTGATTTTTTTTAAATATAAAGATAAATGGTTAGACATAAAGATAAGATTATCTGTAAAGGGTTCGTCAAAGTTATTAACCTATTGAAAAAGTCTCCAGTATTGTACTAAATGGAATACTGCTGAAATATTATACTGTAATAGCTTTCTAGTGGCTGAAAAAATTTACCGGTTTTATTCCAGGGGCTGTAATACAAAAATGAAAAAGTCTGAATAACGCTCAGGATTATGAATAAAATATTGCAACATTATCATTAAATATATATAATATCAATGTTATACTTTCATAAATTTAATTGTTTTGCACCTTTTGCCTTACAATTTCAAAAAACATTAAAATTAGTGGGTAATATTCGTATATATTCGATTTTGATTAAGTTCAGATATACGTGGCAATTTGTTGAAATCTGGCACAGAGACACTTGTACATGGGGAAAAAGTATGGGGGTAAAAAGAATTGGGGTCAATATCTCCATGGGGTGAGGTAGATAGTTTCTTTGAGGTCAATTTTCTCAAAATTTGCAAACATAATTTCACTTTATATTACGCTCAGTATGTACATGTTTATCTTATAATTTAAAAAGAAAATTATCCCCAAATTCTTCACATTCCCTAAAATCCATTTTTTGAAATACCATTATTATCGTTAATTTAATTGTTTAAACTTTTTCATGTATCGTTATTTTTCCGCTCTAAAAGAATAAATAGCCAATGCCAGGCAAGTAAAAACTGTGTTTTCAGCTTTTTTTTTAATGTTCTTTAAAGCACTTCTTTTTGTCATCAGTCGTTTTACTGGATGGTAACACATACGTTCTTTTTTAAGTCTATGGCAGTCTCTTAGACCTAAAATAACTCTTACATGTTACATCCAAAGTTGTCTGTTTCAATTATTTGTCTTCCTTCACAAGTTTTTTCGCTCTAAACTTTCCTCTATAATGAGATTAACATATGTGAAAACAATTATTTCTTTTTTAAAAGAAAATCGCACTTCTCTCTTATTATCAAATTTAAATTAAAAAATAAAAAACTAATTTATTTCTTTCTTAATAACTAATTCAAAAATGTGTATATTTTTAATTTAAACATTTTTTTGTCATAATCGTGTTATTTACCGAAAATCTTTTTAAGAAATTTTTTCTATATCTTCACATCTTGGTTAGTTTTGGAAAGTATAATTAAAAGAGACGGAAACTAAACTATAGTAAACTAATCTAACTAAAACATATAAGTGTTTTTTCTTTATTTTAATTTCCCACGTAATCGTGAAAAACTAATAAAAAGCAATCTTTCTCGTGGATGTGAAAAAATATACTTTTCATAATTCGGGTATTTTTTTTTGTAAAGGATATTAATTGTACGGAATAAAATTTCTTTACTAGAATGGAAAATTTTTATGATGTTAAAAATAAAGTTACCACCCTTTCATCCGTTTCCAACACTCTAGCCTACTTTATAAACCTTTCCAGAAAATTAATAATAGAGTAAAACTTAACTTGTTAAACAAATAAGACTGTAATGGTTTCTTTATAAACTTACATTACATAAACAATCTAAACTTTTAAGGGAAATTAATGTTTGCGTAAACAAAATTAATGAAAGAGAGTGAGAAAAACGATTCATGTTGCATTTTCATGTTGCATTCATGGTGCATTTATAAACGACAAAATCAGTATTACAGATTGACTATGTTTACTATGATTTATTGTATTACAGATTTGATTTATTGTATTAAATCAGATCGTACGTAACCTTAAAAAAGACGTGTGCGATAAAATAAGTCGTATAATTTCGCTCACCGTAGGCTCCGTATCCTACCCGCCGAGTTGGTCTAATGGTTAACGCGACATCGCAAATCAGCTGATTTCGAAGTCGAGAGTTCTAAGCTTCAAGTCCTAGTAAAGATAAAAAT
>JAAAKQ030036943.1:6613-16909 GCA_010016005.3 Zanna intricata
TATATATATATATATAAGATAACTTATAGGAAGAATGGACGAGCCAAGAATTTCCAAACAGATTCTTAACTACGCTGCGTTAGAAGGACGACCGAGGAAGTGCTCGAATGTCGAAATACGTCTATGACCTATACGTATTACGAAAATGTTGATTATATAAATAAAATTGTTATGTATTTAATACAGTGGATATAATTTTAAATATAATTTCTATATATTTAATAGTTAACGTAACAGATTTTTATTTCAATATAGAACAAATGCTATAAATGAAATATAGTAATGCATGATGTTGAAAAGTGGACTTTACAGAAGAAGGTGGAAAAATATGAAGTCTCTTGAAATGTGGATGTAGTGATGGCATAAAAAAAGAAAGAATAAAATAAAAAATGAATAATTGGGAAAGAAAGACGAATGCTTATTTATATACATATATACAATAAGAAAGATGAACTGGATAATTACTGAGGTTGGATTGAAAAGAGAATATTTGCTGAAGACTGCAATTGAAGAAATTATGAATGGAGAGCGGAAAAGAAAGAAAAACGAAGTATCAGATGATGGATAAATTAAGCTCAGAGGAAGATATGATAACGATAATCGTGAAGACTGAAAAATAATCGTAAAAAATGAGGTTTGTAAATGACAAAACGGGGACCTGCTAGAAGGCAGAACGCAATTTATCGATTAAAATTATGAGATCGATCGATAAATAAATTTCTAATTCCCGATCGATTAAAATCCATTTTTAATTAATATAAAAAATACTTGTTCTAATATTTAAATATATGAAAACTGCTGATCGATTGATTAATAACATTTTAATAATATAGAAACAGCTTCTAACAGACACTTTAGCTTCTACAAGTAATCCCTGGTTACAATAAAATAAAATTTTAATGCAATTTCTAACAAAACTATTTTTATTATTATTGGCTTTTACATATATATGTATCAACGTTTTGATTCTGTTTTCTCCGTATTTTACTTAATTGTTTTTTTATATTTTAATTTTTTTTCCACTTTGTGACAAATTTCACTTTGTGGGTGAAAATATATAAGTAAGTATCTATATAGATATTTCAATTTTCAATTCCAGATTTAAAAATTACCAAATCGAATCGAATTCATTAGATACTTCTTTTCTTTCTCGCAGATTTTTTTATTTATTTTTAAAGAAATAAAAGCGAGATTTTCTTTTTGTTTACGTCTAGACGTAGTTTTAATTTAATAAACATAAACGATCATTTTTATTTATTTAGTACATTACTTTTAGATCACGGTAAACAGTAAACAAAACCATTTGTTAACAGAAGAAAGCGATTACCTTTCGTTAGTAGTTGTTAAAAGCTTGAAAAACAGAAAACTAAATGTTTATTTATCCTACGTAAAAGAAATAGTATATTATACAATTATAGACCTCTCTTTTTCATATAGGCGTACAGTTTTTACACAGTTTTTTTGTTACATATCTATAACTTAAGTACGCGGCGTGTTTTTAAAATAAGTACCGTTTTGAAATTAAAAAAAAAAACAAAGAGACTTTTCATAATTATTTTATTTTTTTTACGTGAAAGCCAGTGTCTTAGTCTATTATTCTACATAGTTGCCTTCAATATTAAGGAATTTATCATACCGAACCAGAAGCTTTTGTATTCCATCGTCATAAAAGTTTGCCGCCTGATTTAACAGCCACTGCAACACGGCCGTTTTTAGGCTATCGTCATACCGACAATTTTCGGTACTTTAACCGTTCACTAACAATTTCGTAAAGAACACTTCTTGAAACTTGAGGGAACTCCAATGATAATGAAGAAATCGTGAAGCGTCTGTTTTCTTTAATTTTTTCATCGACTTTTTGCACCAAATCGTCAGTGAACACTGAAGGTCTCCACTACGTTCCTCGTCATGAACGTTTGTTCGGCCGTCCTTGAAAGCTCTAACCCATTTCCATACCGTTCCATCATTCATAATGTTTTGTCCATAGACTTTACTAATCTGACGGTGAATTTCAAACGGTTTTTCGCCTTTAGCACACAGAAAATGAATAACACACGTATTTCACAGTCGGCAAACGCATTTTAAATACGCAAAAGTAAACGTAAACACGATCAATTTTGGCCGCAATGGCGTCTGTGGCTTGCCAACAGATGTAGGTACACGATGCGGATGTGCAAGACACCGACCGCAGCGCCGCATCGGCTTGATTTCAAAACGGTACTTACTTTAAAAACACGCCTCGTACTATCATGAAAATAATAATACTTAATGATAAAATCGATTACTAAAAATTAAAAATTTGCAAGACTATGTTAAAAAAAAACTACGAGTAAATTTTTTATTTATTATTTTTTTTTTTTTTAGGAAAAATAGGGGTGATTATAAAAAAACAAATATTTACAGTTAGCAGAAGAATAAGATGACTTTAATAATATTAAAATATCATGAAAAAGGAGATATCAATGAAAAAAAAAGTTGATATTCATCTTTTTTTTTTTCTTTTTAACAACAAAAAAAGATAAAGAACAAAATAAGATTAAAAACGTAATAAAAATACAGGGAAAAAAAATTAAGATGTTTTAAGATTGTTGAAGAAATTTTAGTCGAAACTAAAAACAAAGAAATCATTAGAAATAATAAGAGACGTAACATAATACAACGAAAAGAATATAAGATGATAAATTACATAATATATTAAGATAAAATATATAAAACATGAAAAAAATTGAAAAAAATCTAGATTGTGAAATTAATTAAAAAGATTAAAAAAGCAACGTATAAAAACAGCAGCGATTAAAATGAATATATTTATTAAATATGACGTAAAAACAATGTAATAAAATTTGACAGAAAGTCGAATATTATTAAAGTAAATCGGCAAAGAATTATAATGAACCACAAGTCGCAAAATTTTAAAATTTACTTGTAGGTAGAACGTTACAAATGATGAAGGAAATAAAACAGAAATAAAAAACTTACTGGCATAAGCAAAAACATATTTCACGCAGAAAATTGTTGCGATTTCATGTTTCAATCCGATAATCTAATATTAAATATTGATACATAAACGTATCGGTAAATTTTAAACAGTAGGTGAAAACTTTAAATTAACTTTTCAAAAGTTACACGTACAGAAACGAAATTTAACAAACGTTCCTACTCCCAAACGATCGACATCTCAGTATAAAACGACACACCCTAAATCCTCATAAAGGATCGAAAGTAAGATTGTGACACGTTATTTTAATAGGCATTAAAGAACAACCGTCTGAAATTAAAAAACCTCCGACTACGGTTACCTTAACCGAAACGGCAAGTCATCTGATATTATAAAAAAAAAGATTTACACCGCATCTTAAGAAACCTTTCGACAGAAAAAAATTGTTAAAAATTCAAAATTACATTACTCCGCTGATCTCCGAGGCGGAACGTAGCGTCTTGACCTTTTATCCGGAGGTCTCGGGTTTGAATCCCGGTTAGGTACGACATTTTTCATAAGTCGCTACAAATTTCCATTTTCACACGTACAAGTTTCTTTGTAAGGTTCTCATCAGTCGAAACGCTCCTAACTTTAAAAGATATATTTTTCGTTATGCCCGTTACTCGGCACCCCAAGTAATCCAGTGTACGTAACTTTTGAAACTAGATATGAAATAATACTAAAAAGCTTCCGTTTTTATTAGGGTTGTCGAAGCGTTTAGTTTTATACGACAAAACCTTTTTCAACCTTTAAATTATGTTACATCTACCTTTTAAAAAATGTTTTATTTTTATCATTCCGGGTGCCAAACGTGGACAAGAAAAAGTATACAAAGAGGCTATGATGTAAATGAAAGAAGTAAAATCCGATAAAGAATCTGGAAAAAAGATTCGTTAGTTTGGTAAATATAGTAAAACAAACAAATTTATTTTATTTAATGACAGAGGAATATGAAACAATAACTATTATAAAATAAGTAAAAATATTGAACAAAATAAAACAGGAAGTGAGAATGAGATAATAATTATGTTATAACTGACAAAAAAACAAACTTTATCTGTTTAAGTCGTTATATATAATTTATTAAATTAAATCATATAACTTAAGTAACTGATTTATTTGCATAATTATTTAATATTAAAATATACAAAATTTCTAAAAACTTTCGATCGCATTGAAATTTTTATTTAAACCTTTGTAAACAATTACACTTATAAAAAAACTTTAAATAAACAGCGACAACTGTTTGCAATACATTTATTCTATTTCCTTAATGGAAGAAAAGAAAACTTGCTTGAAAATACGCTATAGTATTTTTTCCCCGTTATAGAACCATAGAATTAATAAGTAAATTTCAAACTTAATTAAAACTGAATTTGAATAAATGAGAAAACATTTTATATAATTACAACTTTTCAGATTTTACCTAAATAAAATATAATTTAACTACGCTAATACGAGATTTACTTATTAAATAAAAGAAGAAAAAAGAGATATGAGTGAAAAATACTTCCGTTTTGATATAATTTTTAAAGCGATTATTAAAAATGATTTTAATATCTTGAAGTTTCGCTACATTTTCATATTAATGGAATGAAATAGAACAATGACAGAAGAAAAGGTCAGAAACGGAAATAACGAAGACCTTTGAAATATTTTGTATACGATACACATATGGAAGAATATTAATTCTTAAGTAACTAGATAGCTTGTTAAAGAGAAAAAGAAGTGTATGGAAAGTACTTAAGGTACTACATTTCCTTAAGTATTACAGATAAAAATTTATCTAATAATAAAGTTACATAAAGTAAAAGATTAATATAAATATATAAAATAATTAATTGCAGATGTAGAAAATACATCTGATGTTGAAGATCATTATAACCATTCCTCTGAGGGAATACCTTACGGTAGTTACGGCTTAACAGAAAAAGAGAGAGTATAACACCGTGTATTGTAACGCAGTATAATTTCGGAATAAAAGTGACGTAATTACAGATACAATATAATGAAATTGGTAATAAATTACGATAAAAATGATAAGCTATGTACGAAAATAAAGGAATATATTTTAACAAATTAGTAATGTAACAGTTTGTTATACCTAAAGTAAAATTTCATTGAATTAGTAAAGTTAGTGCGATGTTACATATAAAAAGCCAAAATCAAAAAGGACTTTAAAGTTTAACAAATTTTAAATGTCAAAAACAGATGTGGATATTATTAGTTTTTTTTTTTTTTATATTTAAAAGAAACATTTTGCAAGAATACTGTAGTGAAAATAATTAAAAAGAAAACCAAATAAATCATTAGGAGTTTTGACATGGCAGTTTTTTAAAAAAATAATTGTGGTTATAAATTTTAAAATTGATAAGTTAAAAGCAAAAGGTTATAAATAGATTTATAGAACTGCAATTTTTTTTATAACCGACTTCCTATTCTTTTTATAAACATTTTTTTTTTTAAGTTTAAAACCTGACTTTTTATAAAACTCTTAACAGTTATTTAGATAACTGACAACTCGTTTAGAAAAAGCTGGCAAAATATTGCATGACTTTCCGGGTTACACCGATCAATTTATATGAAAGGAATAAAAGAATTTATTTCTCATTCTGTAACTGGAATGTAATGTGTGTGCCAAACCTGCTTTAATTTTAATAGCCCTTTAAGTGTAGAAGACACAAAAAAGTGTTTTTAATAACGAAAATTAAAAGAGTTAAGAGCCAAAAAAAAGAATATATATTTTTTAAATGGTGGGGAAAAAATTTTAAGAAACGTTTTTTTAATATATTCGTTCATAGGTTACGCTTAACAAATTTTTTTAAGCAAACTTTTTTCTAAATAACACCCGCTTAGATAGAGGCTAAAATAAGAAAAAGAGCATTTTCATAAAACAAAAATTTCTGCATTTAAAGTCCGGGGTCGATAATTTTAAAAAATTGTAAACATTTCTTGATAGTACTATATATGAAGTATTAACTTTCAAAAAACAGTTGAAAAATATTTAAATCAAAAGAAGATAGAGCAAAAAATATATATATATATTATAAATTTAAGAGGTGGGGGTTGATTTTTCAAGAGTATTTTTTTTATTATTTATATATGCATTGTGTACATATAACAAATTTGTTTTTAAATTAAGTCTTCTCTAAAATACCGAAGAAAAAATCGAAATTTTTTTCCGCGATATTCCCCCATCTCCTCAACGAATTTTGAAAAAGAAATTAATATGATCAATGCCCCACATATAGCAACATTTGAGCCAAATTTTAAGAAAATCGGTAAGTTATAAAGCCAGAAGCAGTGCACACACATACGTACATACATAAAAAAAAACCGTATAGCACGCACATACATACACACAAATGGTTTTTCGTCCAGATGGACTAATTAGACCCTAAAATATAAAGACTTGCAAAAATCCCGATACCCTATTTTCAAATAAAAACTATAATTTTCCTTTTAATATACCTCTATTCAAGCTATACTTGTCGGGAAAGTAAATTAGAAAAATATATTAAAAACAAATTTTTAGGATTAAGATAGATATCATCATGAAATTAAGAAAAAAAACACTATTTTTCAAAAATAGTCCTTAATTTTTTTTTAAATCGGGTACAGTAAACGGTACCTTTTAAATGCACAGAAAGTTTTGTGTAATTCTTCAATCTTCTGAAAATGTCACTCAAGTTTTTAACTTATTGATCTTTAAGTTATATATTTATAAAAACAATTTTATTAAAACAATTTTTTTTTTAAAAATGGACGAATAATCCACTCTGAATACAAAATTAGAGATATACCTATATTTGTAAGCAAACTTTTTTTGAATATCGACATTTTACAAAACGATTACTTATGATTACAAATATACCAATGATCCATAAAATACAATCGGGTTTAAACATTTCATTTTTTTTTTTTTTTTGTTTACAATTCTTCCTTTATCTTTTTTTTCACAGATTGTAGGAGATTTATGATGGAAAAATTTTAAACCTCCTAGCGGAGCGAAATAATTGAATTCTATCCTAAAAAAAACCACCATTCAATAATTAAGAGCAACACACCGTCGTCGTTTGTTAATTATTATTAAGATGTTAATTATTAAGATTGAGGTTATTAAGATTAGATTGAGATTAGATTGAGGTTATTAAGATACAGGTCCACTACATCGATATATGCTGGAAAATTTTCTAAGATTTTTGTGGAAAATAAATCTGAAATGTGGTTTCAGCAAATTGGAGCTACACGCCCTATTGCTGAAGCCACAATTCGACTTAAAATATACATTTTTTGGAAACGAATAATTTTGAGAAGATATACAAATAAATTGCCGCCATACTCCCCCCTCTTTTGACTTCTTCTTATGGGAATCCCTAAAAGAGATGTATGTAATTAAACCGCAGGCTATTCAACAACTGAAGTAAAATATTCGTTAAGAAATTATTAGAGAACACTATAACCAGGAACACTTACGGCTGTTATGGGAAATGTCATCTTTGCGAAGCTAGGATCGGACATCATTTAAAGGTTATGATTTTCCACGTATAATAAAAACAAATTTCCCAAGATTCAGTTTAATTAAAGACTAGAAATAAAAAAATAACCGATAAACAAAACAATTATAATTTATTTAAACCCAGTCGTGACTTATAGACCACTCTGGTACAATTAGCAATAGAGGTAGGACACCGGGGGTTTAAATTTTACATGAAAAGTACTATCCCTAAGTTATTTGGATTTATAACCAGGGAAAAACCAGGGAGTAAAATAATTTTAGATTTTAAAGAAAATACTTTTACAGATACGTTTTATTAAATCATCTACAATACAAAATATAAGAAAATAAATTTCCTTGAATATAATTTCATAAAAAGGCAATCTTCGGATTTAATTTTCGTTGGATATCTAATTGTATAATGGCATATACATTTTAAAAAATGTATTTGGAATAAAATATTTTTTAAAGGTTTTATGAAAAGAAACAAACAAGACAGTAGGTTTTACCGACTGTAAATAACTTTAAAAGGAATATAAAATAAAGATATGGTCAAGGGATTCTTAATGAATCGTGTAAAAGATGACGTTAGGCTTATGTTACCAACAAATAGGGTGGAATATATTTAATTTCCGTAACATGGAATTAAAAAAATGATTATAGCTCGATGAACCGGAAAAAAAATTGAATAATAAATTTCAAGTTTCAACCGGTTTTATCTGGATTCGAACCGGCAAAATTTTGTTTGATCAACCTAAATCGTTCACCCATATATTTTCTAGTTAAATGTATTATAAAATCACCGTTTACTTTTAATTTCTAATAAAATAAAATGAAATTATTTTCTAATAAAAAAAAATAGTTGTAAAACAGTAAGAAATAATAATTTATAGACACAAAAGTCGTGCAAAATTTTATTTATAAGATTTATTTTTATAAAATAAAAAAGGTGTACGATTTTGTTTTAACAAAACAAAAGCCCTGTGTCTACTCCTGCGCCAAAACGAAGACTTTAGAATTAAATTTAATATAAAAATATAAATCCATGTCTCACATGGGTGCAAACACAACCTTCGGTCTTTTCAAACGGAGAAAGAGGTTATTAACAAAAATTAATAAATAAGTTAAAAAAAAATTTAATTCTACATTCTTAAAATCAAATTTATTTCAAGGTTTAGAATTAATTCTATTTACGAATATTTAGTTTTACCTCCTAAAATCAAATAATTAATACAGTTTATATAAATATGTAAAAATTGAGAGCTTTATAAAACAAAACAATAACGTTAAATTTAAAAGAATTATTCAAAATGAGTCATTTGATATCTATTTCTGTTTTGGAATTACGAACATCAAGAGATATACTAAATAAACACATTTTATTTTTCCACAAGTAATATGGTTGAACAAAATATAGAAATCCAACAATTTATTTATAAATTTAAAAAACTAATAACAAAATTATTATTATTTTGAGATAATAGGAAAAAAGTAAAGTACTCAAAAAACAGTTTAAAAAAGTTTACTTAAAATTTAAATCTAGATTGTCATTTCCATTGTTAAACGATCATCATAGATCCTGAAAAAAAACAAAACGGTTTATAAAAAAAAAAAAAAAAAAAAAAAAAACCATTAATATATTAATGAAGTAAATTAAACGATTAAAATAACAAATATTAAATGAATTTGAAATGGAGATTTCAATGTTTAGTTGTATTAAGACTAACCTTACACTTTCGACTGGATTTGCCTACGGCGACAACAGTTGGTGTTTTGTTTTAGTTTTATTCTATAAAGACTGTTACAAATAATTATCTAGCAGTGTTTCAGATAAATTGTTTTTATTTGTTGAATAATATATATTGTTTACTCAGCATTTACTGATGTTAATTGTTATATTTAAATATCCATTAGTTTTACATTTTAACTAAAATTACTGTAAACGGTACTTGAGCATACTTTTTTCAATGTACTTCATTAACGTTTGGCTTTGTTTTGTATTTAGGGAGTAACAAAAAGAAAATCCATCCTTAAATATAAAATAATAGCATTAATTGGTCTTTTTCGTTTTATTACATACATATATATATATATATATTTTTTTTTTTTTTTTTTTTTTTGGGGGGGAGGTTAAATTATAATTAAGGCTTACTTTAAATGAATGGAATGAGAATAAAAAAAATTACATTCAACCATCTTTATAAACATAATTTTAAATCAAAATTTTTAAAAATTACTCCAAAAGAATTTGGGATAATTATAAAATACTCCTAATTAATATTTAAATTTTGGTTTCATTTCTTCTATATTTATTCTAAATATGAATTTTAGACAATTTTTTTCCTATCAACGCCATTTTAAAAACTAATATCGCTTAGAAATTATTTTTATTTATCAAAATAATAATTCACACCGGACTGGTTCAATGGTTAACTGGTTGACTGATTTTCGAAGCCGAAATTTCTGAGGTTCGGATTCTAGTAAAAGGTAGTTGCGTTTATACGAATTTAGTGTATTTTGGTGGATTAGATGCTCGAAATACAGTTAAAAATGCAGTTAACGACAAGTCTCGGGAACGGTCGGCCTGAGTCTGTACAAGACTATCATCATTTACATGTCATACGTATCATCCTAATCTCATCGGGCTGAGTGGGAGGTTGCTTATTGCTCACTCTCTCTCTTTTTTATTCCTCCTCCGGAACTACCGTAACGTATTACTTCAAAGGTGAATGAGAATGGTATGTATAAATGTGTATGAAGTGTAGTCTTGTACAATCTCAGGTCGACCACTCCTGAGAAGTGTGGTTAATTGAAACCC
>JAAAKQ030036954.1:0-36223 GCA_010016005.3 Zanna intricata
TGTGTGAAAGATGCCATGCCTGACCGGGATTCGAACCCGGGACCTCCGGATGAAAAGCCGAGACGCTACCACTCGGCCACGGAGGCTGGCTTATTTCGAATCTACGTATAAAAGTTTTCACTTGTCACTTATGATATAGTTATAAAGAAAAATATTTTTATTTTTACAAGTATTTTATAACAATTTTCACTCTTTTTTTTTATTTATTGCCTGATAATAACATGTTTTAATTCAGTTACTGTTTGTTTTTAGAATTTGTATGTTGTAATCAAATATTGACAGATTACAGTGATTGACTAAAATGTAAGATAAAAATTAATAAACAGTCGTGCATACTCATTTTTTATTAAAGAGCAGGCTACAACATCTATGGTCATTATTCCGATGGAAATTAGTAGCGAAAAGATGCCATGCCAAACCGGGATTCGAACCCTGGTTCTCAGCACGAAATGCCAAGATGCCACTTACTGAGCCACCGTGTCTACTTTTTTATTTTAATTAATTTCTAATTAAAAATAACATTAAATAATATAATAAATAAATATAAATTACATTTATTATACCGAAATTGTATTATCGTAAAACTCAAAATAATAAAATATAGATAATATTAATAATATATATATATGTATATAAAGAGAGGTCCAAAAAAATGTACTTATTTGGTAGTTCATGTCTCTTGACAGATTTGACTTGACTTGACAATTTTTGACACTGAGAAAAGATTATGGTGTGTACAAAATGACCACCAGCAGCTTTTATACAACACCCTTGATTCCTAACTGCAAACCGAACTACGGCTGTTAATGTATCTGGCGTAATGGCAGAACATGACTCTACGATTTTTTCACGTAGCTCGTCGATTATTGGTGATTTTTATCGATATACATCATTCTTGACGGTCCCTCAGAGGTAGAAGTCTAGAGATGTCAAATTAGGAGACCGAGGTGGGTACTCAACAGCACCTCTTTAACCCACCCATGGTTTGGGTAGAGTTTTATCGAGGTATAACCTGACATCTCGATGGTAGTGAGACGGGCTCCGTCTTGTTGCAAGTAAAAACGTTTATCACCAAACGAGTTTTGAATGGTAAGCAAATTCCTTGTCTGAAGCATATTAAGATACGCCTTACCAGTTATGGTACCCTCGAAGAAGAAGAAACCAATCAAACGAACACTCCCTCCCCTGTAACCCCCGGTAGATTCATTGCCACATTCGGATTTTGTTTACATGAGCGTGAGGATGGTCAAGAGCCCAGTAGAAACAGATTTTTCGGTTCAAAGTACCGTTAAGTTTGAATTGCGTCTCATCAGTCCACACAGACTGACCTGCAAATTCCTCATCTACTCCAAGCTTGTACTTAAACCATTCTTAGTACGCCATACTTCGATCTGGGTCGTCCTCATTCATTGCGTCTTGGAATGTTAATTTATTTTTATTTATTTATTTTTTTTTTTGGGACTGGCGAAAAATGCTAAAGCGTTGTTATTGCCCGGACGCGTCTTACACTTGCGGGCTCACCCCACTTTCGTGCGCTCCCATTTCACTGATTTTTGTGGTTATAGGGTGAAATTTTGCAACACTGCAGCACGACTGCCACAACAATCACACCGCAGCAGCATGCAGTCTCACTGCGGTTGTGCCTCCTGAATGTTCTCATACTTCCAGTACCACTTCAGTACAGTCTTGCATTCAACAAAAGATAAGCGAATCATTGTTGCTAGTCGACTGTCTTCTGCTGCACTGGCTAATATGATTGGCGCGTTCCATCCCCAAACACCGCGCATGCGCGGCGTAAATTGCCAGTTCCGCCTACCACGACAAATTTCATACCTTAAACTATACTACACATTAGAAGATAAGTGAGAGTAAGTCTTTTTGTTTATATTACTTAATTATCAACAGTGCGTACATTTGTTTGGTCCTCTTTCTCTCTCTATATATATATTTTATTTATTTATTTATTTTTTTTCATTCTGTCGATTTTAGTCCCTCGGATCTTACCACTTAATGTAATCCTTCAGTTTTCCAAAGAACATGGGAACTAACAGCTTTAAAAACATAACCTTTATCCTTTTCATTTTTTACAGGGAGAAGAACATTTTTTTTCATTTATATTCTCTATTATATATTGTTGTTGATGTAAGTAATTTATTTACTTCTTTTTTTTTTAATTTTTTTCAGTTTGAAATTTTTTTGTTAAAGATCGATTTTTTTATCAAGGTAAAATGTTATATGTTTTTATTAGTTGGCGTATCCTACATTATTATTGCTCGACAAAGTTGTCGCTCAGGATGGAGTTGGATTGGTGAATCGGCGATATCTTGCTACCCATGACATCTTGTCGTGCTTACACTATCCCTCCTTAATAGTATCAGCAATGCCGCCAATACTACTGTCACCCAAAACAAAACTACTGCGCATCCATATGTTTTAATTAAAAACTATTAAATTCAAAATTAAAAAAAAAGGAATGTTTAATATCGAGTCAAATAGCTAATCAAGATCAAACGAAAATTATGAGTTGTTTTTTTTTTTTTAGGTTAGAAAATTTTAACTGTGAAAAGGGTGTCAGAAAATAAAACGTTTTTGGATCATGGTCTTTGATTTACAAGATACTTCTTACTAGTTTGTATTTTAAACTTGTTACAAATTCAGAATAAGTAACATCTTGAACGGAAGATAAGGTTCCGTTTTTTTATCTTTGATTTGTAACCAAATTCGATATTGTTATTCCTCAATTTCTTGATTAGAAAATCTGTATATTATCTGTATTTCGTATTTTTTTAAATTAATTTTTTTTTTTTAATAAGTATAAGTAATTTCAGTTCTCAAAAGTGGTTATTCTCTACTACACGATAACTTTAGAATCAGAACTATCAGCTAGTTATAAGTTATTTTTTATTTATATAATAAATACAAAAATTCTGAATTCAAGAGTATAAATCAGTGGTTAAATGTTTGTTTGATAAATAATCAAGATTCCAATGACTGTAGTTAAATAAGCTTTTAATATATTCATTAAAAGTTTCTGTGAAAATTATGAAAATGAAACTTGAAAGAGTTTTAAGGAATGTAGTCTGATATGATTTTACCTTTTTTTTTTTCTAGATAAAACTGATTGTATACAACTTTATTTTTTATTAAATTAATATCTTGGTTTGGTCTATCATTATTTCTCTCGGTTTTGCATAAAAAAAGATAATTTAATTTTTATATAATATAATTTCTTTTTCTTCTTCTTTTTTTTTATGGATAATATCTTTTAGAAATATTTTCAAATAAATAACTTAACCTTAATATTGTTAAACAGTTACGTTAAAATTGTTTATCTTTCATAATTATACTTTGCGATTTTATTCTGCATTATTTTATTTATTAATTTGTTAAATTCTTAAATTCGTTTTCCATTTACTATAAATAAAATGAATAGATACATAATATTAGTGGTATTTTAGTATTCTGTTTTATATTGTTTATAATATTCTATTATGGGATATAACATTATTGGAATGGTATTTAACTGCTTTTTACAACATACATTGTTCTTTGGTAGTACATTACGAGATTATTGCAATAAACCAACGGGACCTTGATGATGCAGTAAATAGTGCATCTTGAACCAGATTAGCTCCTTCATCACTACTCTTCACCTTTTTCTTTTTCATCTTTTACATTATTATTCGCTTCTCTTTTTTAACTCATAGTTTCACTCATCATATCTGTTCTTTCAGCATCGTTGCACCTTGACGGCCCTACAGGGTATATCCAAAGATTAATGCCGGTTTCGTGCAGATCACTAAAGCTTATTTATATGGTATATATAGGTTGTTTATCTATCTACATTCTTCTTAAAATAAGATGATAAAAAGCTTAATAAAAACTACATTGACTTTTATCTTTTTTTATTTTCAACTTACTTTTTAAAAATTAAATGTATTATTTTTATGATAACTGCTGAAAATAATCCTGTTTGTTTTATTTTAACCAATTAATAAAAGTTTTGAGTCTTTTTACGTTTTTTTTTTTTTTTTTTTTTTTATTTATGTGCAAATAAATAAACTTTTTTTAATTAATTATTATCAATACATTATTTATTTTTCTTTAATTTTTCTTAAATAAAGTATAATTACATACATGAATTAATAATGAATCGTATTATATTTAATAAAAAAATTATACTGTTAAATTTTATTGACTTCTCACATAAATTATATCATTTTACCTTATGCCACTAATTTGATTAATCTATTTTTATAAATGTAATGTAAAATTTTGGTTTTATACAGAGTGATTTACGAAGAATGTAACAAATTTTTCAAGCATTTTCTACTGATGAAAATAAAGAAGAAAGTTCATATAAACATAAGTTCGGAAATGCTTCGTTGGCGATTGTCGTCTGGCGAATGATTTCACCTTGATTTCTGCGCCTTTGGTTAAATTAAGCCAGACTGTAATGCTTGGGAAGAAAATTAAGGAGTAAATGTAGTGGTTTTGAGTGAAATATGAACTGAAAAATTGAACAATACATTTTTCTCAGCAAGTTGTATTTTCTAGTTTTTTTTTTTTGGAGAAATCTGGGTTTTAGTAGATCTTAAGTAAGTATTAAACGTAACAGAAGAAAAAATATTTTAGAAAAATAAACAATCACAATTTGAAAGAAAAAAGATCAAATAAATCAATTTATTAGATATCTTTAAATGTAATAATTGAAAATTTGTTTCTTAACAGATTTAAAAATTCTTACTTTTGTGATCAGTTTCTATGAACGTTACTTATAGCATTTTGTTCAGAAATAAATTCTACACAAGTTTTATTTAAACTTGTTTTACCCATTTAAGAACGGTATTTTACGCCAAACGTAAAATACCGTAGCGTGTTTTTCGACTCTAATGTTTTGATTTTACCACAAATTTCTCGAAAACTACTAATAGTACAGTTCTGGGACCTATTTTTTTTAAAATAATCTTTTAGGTCAGATTTCTTATAAAACCACTAAATTTACCTACTCGTTATTTTGGTCTTAATAATTATAGTCTGGTTTAATTTTACCAGAAGCACAGAAATCAGGCGAAATTTTTTGCCAGCCGATATTCGGTAACGAAGCGTTTCCGAACCTATGTTTATTGTGAACAATAAACAATTCTTCTTCTTAATATAGTGTACAAAGAAGTCATGGGTTGTCCACATCAGATTTTTCTGATGTTTCTTCTTTATTTTTACAAGTTGAATGTGTTCAGATAGTTTGTTATATTCTTGAATCATAATTCATTCTACGTACGAGTATATACCATCCACCGCCATTTGATTTTTTTTCTGCTCTTGTCCATTCCTTTTTCTTATGTGTTAATATTTTATCCTTAATATAAATATTACATCTTATATCCTCAGTAATGTGTTTTATAAATTCCAATATTTTTTCTTTATAGTTTCTCTTCACACATATTTCTTTCACTAAATTAATTAATTCTGGTTGCCTTTATACAAGACTTATTCTACTTTTTATCAGATTTTGTCATAAATTCTTTTGCTTTCTTATTCAAATGTGTTTTTTACTTTAATATTTTACTCCATACAAATAATACCTTTTTTAAATTTTTTCAAATTCTACATCTACACTAGATATTACTATTTATTTTTTCTCTATTTTTACATAAATCGTACCCTTGCTTGTGTGCCTCCGCTTTTAATCTCTTCCGTAATGTCGTCCTTTCTTTGTAATTTTATTCTCTAAATAGAAATATTCTGTAAAGTTTCTTCGATTATCTTCACATACATTATTATTTAATTCCTCATTATCCTCCTTTCTATCATATCAAATTAAATTCAGATAAGACAATTTTGTAAAAGACATATGGTAAAATTAAATTACACTTCATTATTCTTGTTGAATACAAAATTCAGCCGGTTTATTTTTGTGTAATTGAATACATTAAGAATAAAATAATTCATTTGTTTGGTAATTGCAGAACTAAGTTGACAAATTATTATATCGAGCATTTCCTTATTAATTATTTTAAATTTGAATTAATATTTGTTGAAAATTTCCTGGTCAACACGAGTTGCTTTAAATTATGGTAAGCTATTGTAAATTGTGCACTATTAAATCGGTAACTGTGAACCTGATTAAAATACTCAGTCCGTTTATCCCCTCTAGTTAAGTTATCTTGAAGAGAATTCTGTTAACGTCATAACGTAATCCCACCCATTCATTCATCCTCTTACTTATTCTTGTCTATTTCTCCAGTTCTATAATTTCAACAGTTCCGTGTTAATAAGTATTTTACACATTTGCAATGACTGACAATACAAGTTATAAAATAATTACATTAATATTATTATTTTTTATCTTTACAATTAATTTTTAAATTATATGTTTGACCATTTATTCAATCTTTATAGTTTATTTATTAAATCTGTTGAGAAAGTAACCGAACACTTTTAATTACAGGTCAACGGAAATATTTAGTGACGTGTGGTTGGCAGCATAATGTTCCGAATAACTTTCTCTGTAAATACATGTTCTTTGATTGTTGATATCTCGATTAGTTTTTGTTTTATTTAGGTGAAACGTGTTTAAGTGTTAGCGATTTTTGTAATCTGCGAATTTCAGAAGCAATGATACAACGTAAAGTTTTCCGTAAGACGGGGGAAAACTTTCACAGAAACGTTTCAAGTTTTGAAACAAGCTTACAGAATTGATCTTTTAGGTAGTACGTAATGTTACGACTGGTTTTCTCAATTTAAAAGTAGTCGTCAATCAATTGAAGTTGACCCTCCACCAGGAAGGCCTTCGACTTCAACTAATGACATTCGCGTTCAGAAAATCAACGATGCGTGCAAATTACCGATTGACTTCAGAAAACTTGCAAAAGAGGTCAGTTGGATCTTGCCGTGACATTTTGACTGAAAAATTGACATGCATCGAGTTGCAGCGAAGTTCGATCCTAGTATGATGACCGAACAGCAGAAAGAACATCAAATCGACGTTTGTCGGCAACTTCTTGAATAAGCTGATGATAATTAAACAGTCGTGCAAAGGATCATACCAGGAGGTGAAAGCAGGGTTTACGGCTACGACATGGGACAAAATTTCATTCATCATTGTGGGTTGGCAAAGGATCTCTACCCCCCAAGAAAGCATGTCAGTCTCAATCCAATATTAAAATAATGCTCTTTGGTCTTTTGATTTTAATAAAATTGTGTATTTTAAATTTTTACCTCAAGGTGAGACAGTGAACCGCGCGTACTATCAACGGCTTTTTAGAACGGTTACGTGAAAAATCTGCATAAAGAGACCAGAGTTGTGGTGAGACAACTCACGGTTCACGAAAATGCGGACGTTCACTTAGTCAACTCGTAAGTTTTGTGTCAAAAATCTTTCCTTTCAGCCACCCTACTCGCCAAACCTGGCTCCCTGCATTTTTTATTAATTTCCGAAATTAAAATTAGTGATGAAAGGAGCCATTCATCAACAAATTCAATCTTAAAAACAAAGTTGAGGAAGACCGACTTGTAAACAGTGTGATCGCCAAACACTGCTAAAGCATTTGGAGAAAGGTACCACAAAAAAGAATCTCGATGTTTGGGTGCCATGTGATCTGACTCAGAAAAATTTACTTATATAATTTCTGTTTGCGAATATCTACTAAACGTTTCGAAATCGAGCGATTTCTGAAGCGGTTGATTACGCGTGATGAAAAGTGAATACCTACTACAACAGTGTGCAAAAAAGATCGTGATCGAAGCGAGGAGAAACTCCACGTGGCAAAGCTCGCACTGATGCTGAGGAAGGTTATGCGTTTGTTGGAATTGAAAGAACATGGTGCAACACTAGCTGCTGCCGCCAGGAAGAACGGTAGACTTAGATCTGTAGTGCCGACAGTTAGCGCGATTGCACCTCCCAATTCAAGATAAACGGCTTGAACTGATCAACAGAATGGGTGTCGTATACCACGCTGACAACACCAGACCGCATGCATCTTTAACGACCCATCAGAAATTGAGAGAACTTGACTGGGGAGTTTTAATGCATCCACCATATAGTCTGGACCTGGCAGCGTCAAATTATCATTTTTTTCAGTCCCTTCAAAATCCCTGAATGGCGTTAAGTTAGTTGCAGAAGAAGCCTCTGAAAATCATACGTCAGTATTTTTTTGCCCAGAAACTTCAGTACTATAGCAAAGAGATTATGGTGATCCCGGAAAAATGGCAAAATTTAATCGAAAAAAATGGTGCATATGTGGTATGTTATTTCCTAATAACAATAAATATATTCTCAATTCGGTCACCAAGGGCTCAGTAATTTTTAGAAATCTGATATTTTATATTGAAAAACTTTATTGAATTGTATTGTATTCACTGTACTATATAAAAAAAAATTAAAAGAATTCAAAAGAAGATGAATTTCATGTATAATTTAATTTATTTTCTACATTAAAACTTTTAATAACTGTAAGAAATTCACAATATTAAATCCAGGAAGTTACCACAAAAACAATAGCACGAGTACAAATATTTAAAACGAATTTAAATTCTCTTTTTTAGCCTCTGAAACTACCGTAAGGTCAATGTACAAGTATAGTCTTGTAAAATCTCAGGTCGAACACTTCTGAGAAATTTGTTTAATTGAAACCCAACCACCAAAAAACATTGGTATCCAGGATCTAGTATTCAAATCCGTATAAAAGTAACTACCTATACTAGTATTTGAACCTTAGAACTCTCGACTTCGAAATCAGCTGATTTGCGATGTCGCGTTAACCACTAGCCGCTGGTCAAAATGAACTTAACTGATCGCCTGATTTCTTATTCCATAAAAATACATTCAAAAAATATAGTAAAAATTTAAATTTTTATCTCCTAGTTCTAAAAAATAATATATAGCCTACATATTCATTTAGAATAGAACGATATAATTATTGATCCCTAAGTGGCGAGGTAGGATTGTTTCATCATCACTTCCCATTCGATTATAATCATAGTGTTCCTTTTTTTCCTTTCCTCATTCGAAAATCTTACCACTTATAATATAGAATACTTAAAAAAATTAATTATTTACTTTGTTTTTTTTGTTGTAATTTTAGCAAATCAATAGTGTTAATTTTTCTGTAAACGTTGACTGTTTTGTGACAGTCAAACAATATAACTATTCTTTTATTGAGCCTCATTAAAATTTTTGTAACAGAATTATTTAAAGGACACTGTAAATGAAAGTCCGATCTGAAAATTATGAAAAAAAAATCTGATGTGGACAACCCATGACTTCTTTGTACGCATATTAAATTACAGATACACATTTTTTTTAAAAATGAAAAGTATGTAAAATTTTATTTCATTAACAACGTCTGATGCCGGCCTCCGTGGCGTGAGTGGTAGTGTCTCGGCCTTTCAACCGGAGGTCCCGGAATCGAATCGCGGTCAGGCATGGCATTTTCACGGACGCTATAAATCATTGATCTCCTATGTAATACCCTCTGATATAATACCTAACGGTGGTTCCGGAGATTAAAAAAAAAAAAAATAATAATAACATTAATGAAAAAACAACTGATACGTTTTAAATTTTTTTATTTTTTATTTTGTTATTGAATTATTATTTATGGTAAATTTTTTTTACAATCAATAATCATTTTATCAATCAATAAATCAATATATTTAAATTTAAAAAAAAAAAGGAAAAGGAATGAAGTCTGATTAGAACCGATGTGTACAAATATTTTTAAGACAAATATTTCATTAATTAAAATTTTATTTGGCTGTAACTCTGGAACCATTGAAAATAAGTACCATTTCTGATATATGGTTAAAAATCAAAATTTTTTCAACACTTTTGGTTCGGTCGATTGTAATCAAAATGGAAGGTGCCCAACTAGATGTTACAACAATCCTAAATCCAAAATTTCAACATTCTACAGCTAATCGTTTTTAAGTTATGTGAGATAAGTACGTACATACAAACGTCGCCGAAACTACTCAAAATGGGTTCAGAGTTGATAAAAATGGATATTTCCGTTGAAATCTGAAAACCGAAATTTTTCGCGATTACAATACTTCATTGTAGGAAGTAAAAAACAGTGAGTTGGGATGTGATCCTTTTATTTTAAATATGAAATTCCTATTGCATGTAAATTATTATGTAGTGTGGTTGTATATGAAAGTGTGTTTGGTGAAATGAAGATTTGTATCAACGGTAATAGATATTACTGTATTTATTCGGTGCTCGAACATTGGAAACATTTATATACAGAAAAAATTTTTGCAAACGGAAAACAAAATTGAAGCTGCTAAATTACGGAAGAGAAAAATATCTTTTTCCGGATATGAATTATATAAAATATACGTTAGTAAATCTTTTTGATTTGACATAAAATTTTTGTTCAACAGACCATTTCTTTTTCTAATCAATACGATGACATATTTTATAATTGCTAAAATATATCAGTTATGAACAAGTAACCACACCAAAAATAGTATTTTTATAAAAAAATTACTTTGCAACAGTCGTAAAAGACGTTGAAAAACAGTGTTTGATTTACCGATTTATTTTATTTAATGATATAATCTTAGATATCAAATAAAATATATCTTATGTAAAAATGGGTTCATATTCTATATACGACAGTAATATATTTTGAACTAGAAAAAAATTGTTTTGAAAAATATAATAATTTAATTCAGCCGACAAAATTGATTGTTCTTTTTTTATATGGACACCTTTTATCCTTTTTTTCTTTTTTTTTTTTTTTATTAATTCGATACAAGTTCAAGATAAATAGTCTAAAATTTAACTTTTCTTATAAACATATTTAGTATTTTATATATGCGCGTGTGTATGTTATATAATACGCGCGAGACACGATGTCGCACGTTTTTAACTTGATTTTTAGTGATGACTGGTCATTTGATGTTATCTTCACCTCATGTAGAACCTTTACCTGACTTGCTACTTGCTTATACATGACTGCATTACATCTATCCGACTACCGACCTCTAGTTACATTGTAACAGATGCCGGCATTCGGTTTGATCTACCTTTATAGATATGAAAACTTTATTTTTATCTGTATAAATATTTGTAGTTTTATTTTTTATACTTTACATAATATTTATATTTATTTTAATACATTATTATTTATTTTGTATATTAATCCTTATGAATTTTTACTTAATGCTTTCATCACATTTGATAGACCATTACTCAGCTATGAAAAATCTTGTTTTATTTTATTTCTTTTAGTTTCATGTAATTTTTTTCTTTTCCCACTTGTATATAAAGTATCACTAACTAGGTTTATTTCATAAATTACATGCAAGTTATTTCATGTATATATTTATTTATTTATTTTTTTTTTTAATTTTTATATTTAATGATATGAAAATTCATAAACATTTACTCAGTTTTATATTTGAGAATTTTTTTCATTTATATTTTTACTGATTTAATCAATTGATTAGTATAAAATTTATCTAAGGAATTTTTTTAAATAAAATTATATTAATATTAGTCTTAGGAAATTACTTGAAAAAATAATTTTTTTTTATTGAAAAAAATTTTTTAAATTCTTTTTTTCTGGTATACTGCTTTTTAATTTTAGTTGTATATATTTTATTGAAAAATTAACATGTCCATAATCATATGATTTGTATAATCAAAATAAGATGTAAAAATTTGTTGAAATAATCATATTTGCAATGTATATTATTTCATTATAATCAAAAGGTGGACTTATAATGATTTGAATACATCGATAAAAAATATTAAACTTTATATTCATGGGTGATTGATCGGTTCCTTTCCCCATTAACAATATAAATTAAGGATCAATAATGTGTATTGATACAAATTTATTCCATTATGTAGGCCTATATTAAAATGTTCTCTTTTTCTAGGATTTTTAGTAATTTGTTATGTTGGTTGCAGGATAAATCAGTGTATTAGATAAGGAACATCTATAGTTTAACACTATTTTTTTTAATTTGTACTTGAAATTTTACAATAATGGAAAAATTATTTTATTACGTTATAAGGTGTAGGAAATGATCTAACTTTAAATGCTGTAGCATATGCAAATGACTTGAATCATCATTCAAAATTCAGAATTGCAGATAGAGTCATATCAACTCCAGAAATTTTGTGATCAATATAATTTAAAAATAGCGATCAGAAAACAAAATTGTTGGTTTTTATAGCAAAATATTTAGTTAGATCCAAATTAGATGTATTTTAGCAGCAAGTTAAACAGTTTAACTAATTAGACCGGGGTAGCAGAAACAGAAATGTTGATTTAATTAAAACGATATGCAACTTTAATAGTATCTGAGGAACAATTAAAAGGAGGATAGGTAAAATTTAAAGACAGATCCATTTAATATTATATAAGATGATGAATGAATCTACACTATTTTACTGGTGTGAGACGTGAGTTGTAAATAGAAGGATGGAGCAACGAATAGAAGTTGTAGAAATTCGGTTCGTAAGAGCAGTTAAAGCATCTTTCAGGATGAAAAGGTTTAGAAATGAGCATATTCGGAAAGTGAACTATAATTTACAAGCGTTACTGAGGAGGAACTCGTTATCATGACAGATGAATAGATAGTGAACGACTATCTATGATCATATGGACATATCAACTCAAACGAAGGAGCGATCTAGGAACACCACATATCAGATGGAAATAAGTTTTGAGTTTGAACAGGTTTCATCAGGAACCGAATCCATAAAGTGAAGAAGAATAAAAAGATGTCAAAATTGCCAAGGATTGGGGAAGTAAGGAAATTGTTGACAGATTGGCGTAAGTTAAGAGAACGTACGTGAAGAAAAATAAATCTACCTTATATGAGATAGTAGAGTGCGAAATAAAAATAGAATTTTTATAAAATTTAAACTGAGTATAATATTTTATAAAATATAAAGAAATATTGTATTAACAAAAAAATGTTATGAATAATTAGGATTAATAAATTTCAAAATGAATGAGTTTAAGACAAATTAGAGGAAAACCTATGTAATGCTAAATCTGAAACATACAAAAATTATTTTTGAATGATTCATAAAAACACTCAGTTAATTAATTTAATGATAGAAGAATAGTGGGGTTAAAATTTGTATTTGATTTAAAAGTTGAACAAATGAGAAATTTATCACCCGAATCACATAACCAGAAAAATGTTATTGTTTACTGAAAAAAAAAAAAAAACACAGGAGGATGTATAGGAAATTGACTAAGAGAAAGGCGGATATAGGAATTTATAATAAAAGTCATTTTGGATGTAGGAAATAAGTAATATGATAAGATTAAAATAGAATAGAAGATAAAGATATAAATAGAATAGATATGAATAGAATAGAACATCCGATTTTTCGCCTAACCATTTGTAGATATATTCTTATTTATTCCCTGTGTATTTTAAGTAGTATTTAATGAATAATCAAAGCGAATTATTATTTATTCTTTTAGTTTATGTTGTAACGCGTTTCCTTCTTGTAGCTGTCATCAATGATTACGGTGTTGATTTTATTCCATTTTGTATTTATAATGACGAGAAATAACTTTTATTGATTCATATTATTAAAAAAAAAAAATTCCTAACTTTGTTCTTAGATTTTAGAAACATGATTTATTGACTTCATAACAAGTTCTAGTCCCAGAAAGTCATTTAGGTAATTTGATATTAAATTTCTACCACAAATGAATGATATTAACCAATTTAATTACTTGCTCCTATCCTAAATAAATTAAAACTAATCAAAGATAACTAAAAAAAAAATCATCACTCTTAACATAAACATAGACGTAAAGAAAATAAGTCATGCATATAATAAAGAATATAATTTTTTTTAATAAACTTAACTATCATTCATAGACACCAAACTGATAAAATCCTCCTACAATATGAAAAGTAAACACAGAGCTGGGTAAAATAAACGCGTTCAATGAGCATATTAAAGTAATTTACAGACAGCATTTGTCAACTACCCATAGAACCAAATCACAAAGTCCACCTGGTAGTAATAACAAACCAGATACGAGTATTTTGAAAATACTCAAAAAGAACATTTTCTTAATACTCTTCATTATCATGAATTAAACTAACACCAACGATACCATGTTAAATTAAGGAGATTGTGAACCCTTTTACAGAGATAGCTTGGAAAAAATAGGCCTTCATTTATTGGCTTATTTCACAGCTAACAAGCATTAGCCCATCGCTTTGCATTGTTTATATTAACGGATGATTCATGCAATAATCTGCAACTCGGCAGTACCATGACTTTTGGTAGGCAACATTTTTCGACAAGAAGACAGCCACTGACCTACCAAACCAACCGTCAATCAGAGCCTAGCACGCATTCAGCATACTCGCCTGAGGAACTCATGAATTGATGACCTTCTACAGCTTTAACCTCGCATGATAAAATGCCTGTGTCAATGAGCAACCACGCACAGGAACATGACCCTTCTAGGACTACCTGTTACAAGGTGTGGTATCCCACTTCTGGCTGGTAAAAGTGTAAGACAGAAAGTCCGTTGCTAGTTTCACGCGATCAAACCTCAATTAGTTGACGCAGAACATTTTTATGATATTTTCACGTTTTTGAGGATTGACAGCCAAATACTTTTGTCAGATTTCGCATCCAAATCTACAGCCAAGATTCTTGGCTGGGATCCTTGGATTTAGCCTCTTACACGCAACTGGTTATGAGTAGACCAAAATATTAAATGGAGACAAAAATAAAATTTCATGTACACACATGAAATTTATCACATTTTAAAACGTGTTTAATATCTTCCTAACTAAATATATAAGCCAGACATATTAGATAGTAACTAAAATCATTTTAAATGGATACAATAGATACAGCCCTTATGAATTGAAAAGAAAAAACTAGATTTAATAAAATAAATGTGTTTTAATTTTTTTACTAAAAATGACTAAACTATATGTTTTTATAGTAAACATTATTTAATAATGTAATAAATTATAAATACATAATAAAATATTGTTTTTATACAGTCAATTTATAACCGAACTATAAATTAAAATAATAATAACGTAGAAGATGGAAAATATCGATATTTCGTCTAATCCTCTGTGATATAGAAGGGAAATTAGATTTAAAAGGTATACGAGATTTTTAATATCTCCGCTTACTGCCTTATAAAAATATTTCTTCCCTTACCTTTCCAAATTCCTCCCATTAGTTTTATTCTCTTTAAACATTAATTTTCTATGTTGGTTTAAATCTTTTTTTTTTGTAGCAAATTTTTTATTTACTCATAGCACATTACATAATTATTACTTTTAGTTTTAAATGACTAATCTCTCAACAAATTATAATTAATATACAATTATTCTATTTTTTAATAATTTAATATTATTTAATCTTATTTTAAATACGAGTAGTTGACCACATATTCATACTTGAATGTTTTAAAATCTTACTAGTCAATCAGTATTGATAAATATTTTTCGTCATATTAAAATGACAATTTAATTTGTTCATTTTCTTTTGCTCAACGGGCTGGTCTCTAATGGTTAACTCGTCGTTGCAAATAAGTAGTTTTACAGCTGATTTTCGGAATCGAAGGTTCTGAAGTACAAATCGTAATAAACATTAGTTGCTTTTATACAGATTTGAATATTAGGCAGTGGATACTGGTGTACTTTGATGGTTGGGGTTCAATTAACTTCATATCTCAGGCATGATTGGCTTGACTCTGTACAACAGTATAACTTATTTACATATAATACATATCATCCTTATATCATTGGACTGTGAGAGAGATTGCTTATTGTTTACTAGTTGAATAGATTAGGAATACATTAGGAAAATAAATAAACTGTGTTTTGTTTTGAAACTGTGTAAAATAAACTGCGTCAAATTCTTACCTACGTGTTAAGTTTAAAGTCCTTGGTTAAAATTTAAAAAATCACTAAAACTAATAATTAAGGTATTCCCAAAATTTAAAATCCTTAATGATCCGTAATAAATCTAGAAATGATCAAATCAGTCATTAGTTAGCTTATTATTTCAACTCTTCTTAAGATATCATTCAATTGTTAGAACAAATATGTAATCAAATAACTAAGTTAAAAAATTAAAAAATATCGCGTAGTATATTTATATATTATATTTTGCTATGGATCACTATTTAATTAACTTAGAAATTGCACTGAATTTAATAGTATTTTTGTTATAAAAGGGGGCAAAAATTTAACTAATTCCTTTGTATTATAAGTAGAAGTTAAACTAATTATTTATTTTTCAAAGGACTTGCGCTGTATACATAAAGTCTGTCTGGCTCTGAGTTTATGGAGGCGATTCGTTCTGGCTGACCATATCGTTGGTCACCCATAACTTTTTTTTTTAGGAATGGATTGCAATGTCTTTGATGCATTTAGCCCTATTAAACATATTTTTATTTGTCTTACCGTTCTAAAAATAAGAAAAGAATTCCATACTTTATGGTTTTTTGAATGTTATTTACTTTCTTCGTTTTTTCATTGGTTTTTTTTTTCTTTTGTATTGTTAAAGGTGCGGTTGATATATGTATTATAGAAGACGGATTGTATTTTCTATTTAATAATTTTTCTAATGTTATATAATTATATATTAGTATCAGAAATTAAAATAGACCAAAATTTTTGTATCAATTAGGTGTTAAAAACAAAAGACGGCATTAGAGTATATCGATATGGAAGATTGTTATAATGACACATGTGAAGGTATGTCGAGAAAAGCGTGAAGTACAATTGCCTATTTGTAACGCCCTATTGTATTGTCTGGAAATAGTTGCCACGCAGGTACGGTGTAGTATACTATAGACTAGTATATAGTATGGTTTGTTAATTGCCGCCGGATATAAAGTAAAATTACCATATCTCAGCAGAGATTTGGGGCACAATATAATAATTATCTTAAAATCACAGCGTTCAAAGGGGCAGATGTTGGCCCTTAGGTTCGTTAACAGGTTTTTAATTTCTCAGCCATGCAAACGCAAGCACGAATTAAAAGCGCCTCGAGTCTTTCTTTAAAGATGGATGGAGCTCTGATAGCCGGTATAGGATAATTATGCTGGCGAGGTTGGTAACAGTCTATCAAAGGATTAGATCCTCTTCAACTTCCACCTCGATTATTGGACATTTACATACGCCATAAATATGTCTTACCGCTCGGTTGTTTATTCTACTAACAGTCGGCAAATGTCTTGTCTATTTATAATTCGTTATTAATATTATTTTTGTACCTAAGAGTAATTTATAAATTTTAATTCGACCAGACTTAATAACACAAAATAACATAAGTTAAACGTAATGTAAGTGCATAAATTATTCTCGTTTTTATGTTGATTCCATGAATAATAATTTACAGTTTCTTGTAATTCTTTATTATTAAAAAGTTTATCTTGTCTGATTTAATTCAAGAGTACGTTTAATTAGTTTTAAGCTTTTTTTTTTGCTTGCCAATCAATCTTACTACTTATTTTCACCGCAGTAATATTTTATAATTTTTAAAATGTTTCGTGTTTATTTTTACTTAAGCCGGCCGTGTTAAAATTATAATTTTCATTTATTAAAACTAGTTTTTTTCTTTTTTTTTTAGTTAATTGATTTTTATCTTTTATATTAGTGCATCGTTTAAATCCGGATAACATCTTTTTATTAATCCCCTAAATTTTTTTGCTGCAGTAATTAATTCAATTTAGATTTTCTTCAGTTAGGTCCTACTGCTTTAAAAAAAAACAAATTATATATTATCTATGCTAAGGAACCAGTTTTTTCAGTAAGAATAATATATTAGCAGTATCTACTACCAAGGGAAAAATATTGTAAACAGAAGTTTTCCTGAAATATATTAACATTCCTGACAATAAAATTCAGTAGGTAAATACAACCGATATATCGTGCGCGCGCGCGTTTATTATTTATATAAGTTGATATTTTTTATGTTTATTATGTATATATATATATATAAGCGTGAAAAGCTGCGTGAAGCAGCTCTTCACGCTTTGTTGTGAACAGCTGCTTGAACGCAGTATAGCAGAAATTAACTTATACTGCGAACTACATCCACTAACAATAAACTGCAAAAAATTAAAAATATTCCTATGCAGATCATCAATTTGACGTAGACGCTAAGATCCATTATCAATTTAAGGTAGGGCACTCCAGATTAACTTATAGATTTCTTAATGTAATCTGGATTTGTTCCGATATATTTCTCTTGGATACGTGGTATGTAGCGTTTCGTCAGTTCCTTTCCATTTTACGTTGTATGCGGCATTTTGGCAAAAATTCAATTTTATGTGCTAAATTTAAGGTTTTTCGTGCTATGTTATGGCCAAAATTAAACTGTTTACTTTTTTAAAAAAAATATATTAGTCTAAAATTTCAATTTTTGTTTTATATTAATCATTTTTCCTTTTTAAAGATAAGGGGCTTTAATAACTCCCCTTGATTAATTTCAGCTTATGATTTTAGATTAATATTATTATTTTAAGGAAGTATTTTTTATTTTTAATTGAAATATTTCTCATCACTGATTTTCCTCTCATCTTTAGTTTATTGTTTTCGTTTTAGAAGGAGTCTCTTTACAATCGTTTCTAAACGTAGTATTTATTATACCTGCACAAAATTGATTCGAATTTTGTTAAAAATTGTCTATCTTAAAGGTGTTAGTAAGTATTAATAATCTTACAATTTAACTCTTAAAGTTATAATTCTTGATTTTATCTTCTTATATGATAAATCTTTTTTTTTTTGTTAGGAAAAGTACTTAATAAATGGAATTTCCACGAATTACGTGTATTATTTACACAATGTATGTAATGTAGTCCAAATTATTTATAAGTTTTGACATTTTTATACGGATTTGAATACTAGATCGTGGATACCGGTGTTCTTTGGTGGTTGGGTTTCAATTAACTGCACTTCTCAGGAGTGGTCAACCTGAGATTGTACAAGAATACACTTCATTCATATTCATACACATCATCCTCATTCATCCTCTGAAGTAATTAATACCTTGCGTTAGTTCCGGAGGCTAAACAAAAAAAGAGAAAGGTTACTTAATTTTTATATAATGATACCAACGGGACATGCTTGATAAAATTATTATAAATTTTATTTTTATTTATATTTTATCTGTTAAAGTTTTATGACGACAGGAATTAAAATCAGTAAAATTTCCATTACATTAAAATAGAATATTATTTTGGGGAAATTCTTATTTGTTTCTTTGGTGAAAAGAAATTTCCTAAGTTTTTTTTTTTTTAAGTTACTTAACTTTACTTTTACCAGATATATGTTAAAATATTTTATGAAAATTGTAACTGTCTACGGTCCTACAATATTTCACTTGTGAGAGAAATATTTGGTAATCCCTATAGTCTTACCAGAAACGTGAATGGTTTGATGCAGTCAGTATTATATATAATTTGTGTGCTAATTTAATATCGATTAATATCATGCATTATGGTCAAATTTTTAATAAAATATTTGGAACTAATTTTAAATCTTTAATTATTTTCTTTATGATTTTTAATATTTTCTCCCTCGACAGATTTTTCTTAATGAAGATACAGCAAGTTAGTTTTTTGGGTATTTTTTTTACATGTCTTTATCAAACTATTTAATTTCTAAGTTTTTTTTTTTTTTTTTTTTTTTGTTACATGGTTTAATAAGTTACATATTTCGCTGTCACCAGTCTCTATAAAAAAAATTATTTGAAAAGATTTCTATAGTAAATTTACATTTAAAACAAGTATGTTTCTTTTCTGCATGAATATTATGTTATCTTGACCTAATCTGTTTTTTTTACATTGTGATTAAATTGTCTATACTTTAAAATTTTATTGTCTAAAAAAATTACCACCTTACTATATTAATGATCATTGGATCATTATACTTTTTATAACTTTTATTAATTATATGTTTTTCTTTTACATTCTAACTTGTCATTTCAGTCCAATTTCTGTTCCATAATCAATTCCTGGATACTTCCTTAAATATTTAATTTCCGACGACCAACGTATAAAGTTTGATTGATCTTAGCAAGCTTCAATTCAAATGAAGTGATTCTTTAAAATTATTTGTTTTTAGCAACACCATATTACCTAAGAGATGTACAGTAATACCAGAACAGGTGTAACTTTATAAAATTTTATTTGAGATTTCTTGGGCGTTTTCCATTTAGTGACATGCCAAATAGTTCTATATATAAACCTGAATTGGTTAGTTTTAATTTTAAAGTCTATATCAAACAATTCAGACCATAATTTGAAATACTTGATTTTTCCGATAAGTTTTTTTATCTTTTAACTCTGAAAATGCATTCGCCAAAAAAGTTTTTTTTTTGTATTTAAACAATGAAGTTTTCTTGTTCCACTCTTAATAAATATGATGTTTCTTCTTTTTTGTTTTTGTGTAATTCACGATATAAGCCCTAAACTGGTGTGAAGGATTATGGAATATTATACAATTTTTTAGCGTATAAAAATGCCATGTATGACTAAGATTCGAACCTTGGACCTTTAAGATAAAAGTTTTTTTTTGTAATTACTCCGTCACGAAGATTCACAAAGCTTGTATATTGATATTTATAATTTGTTTTCAGAACCAGCAAGAATGTCACCTGATCACCCACATGAAAAATATTTGTAAAATATTATCAGCACCAGTTATAATCTCAGTACTTTTAAAACCAAACTTCCTACTTTATCAGTTTCTTGATTTTATTAATTATATGATCTCCTATATAATATTAAATAGACTCGAAAATAAACTACAATTCTGCTTTAAATTTTGATTTTATTGTATTAGTTGTTAAAAGTTATATTTTATATTATAAGGAAGTACATTTCTTTTCTATTATAATTCTGTTAAAATTTAATTATTTTCTTAGCAGTAAATTCATAATTCAACTCCTAATATTTCCTGGATTATGTTACGATTAATTAGAATGCTGTTTAATAAATAATTGTAACATGTTGTTACAAACATGTTAGCCCACCGAGCTGGTTTAGTGGTTAACGCGACATTCCAAATCACCTGATTTTGAAGTCGAGAGTTCTAAGGTTCAAAATCCAGTAAAGATACTTTTATACGGATTTGAATACTACGAGATCGTGGATATTGGTGTTCTTTGGTGGCTGGGTTTCAATTAACCCCACTTCTCGTTACTATCGACCTGTAGTGGTCGACCTGAAATTGTACAAGACTACATTTCATTCACATTCATACATATCATCCTCATTCATCCTCTGAAGTAATACCTTATGGGAGGTTAATACAGAAAGAGTGAGTTACAAACATGTTTACCCGCTAGGTTTAGATTTCACAAATTTTAGAATGAGAACAGATTTTAAGAGTTGCATCTCGCATAACTTTATTGAATATTGTTTTTATTCGAAAATTATTATAGTCATCGTTTTAACTTTACGTTTAGCTTAGTTCTCTGAATTACTGTCAAATTCAAAAGTCCAATGTCCTTTTAATCACAAAGCAGTGCATTATTATTAATGATTTCGGGTTCGATAACTGCCCGTATTGTTTTGTTTTATTTATTCATTTCTTTTTATCGGATGGAACTACTTTTGAAGACTTTCTTATCACTATAAATGTACTGAATATAAATAAAATGAAAGTTCTATTCATTATTGTGATTTATTTCGTTAATATTCTTGTTGACACTTTGTTTATTTTTTAGGTGTGTAAATGTATGGAAGTGATTTTCTTTAATATAAACAAGTAGTGAACCATTTATAGGATTGAAGTAGTAGTAGAGTCATTAAGGAAATGAGATGGGAGTCCAGGGGTATTGATCAGCAAGCAAAACCAAGAAGTTCACCACTCGCTTTACTTTCATAATAGAATATTCCTTGTCAAAATCAATCATAATCAATCACACCGCGTTGTCATGGTAACGAGATAATAACACCAACCTCCAGACACACAATTGTGCAATATTAACAGAACACCAGAAGTAGCAGCAGCCATCTTGTTACGTTATGATACTACGATACGTTAGAGTCTCTTACTGCCGTCTGAGCGTTCATCCATACGTCATTTAGCGTATGTTTTCGTACTCGGTTAAACCTCTATTTTCACTCTCAAACACCCGTTTTCCCCTCCTTTTTTTTTATCCCGATCGTTTCTCTCTCCCTATTTCTTTCCACATCTCTCTATTTCTTTCAGCTCCCTTACTTCTCCATCTATCGGCTACGTAAAGTATTTTAACCCAAATATTTAACCCTGTAGTTTACAGAACCGCCTTTACTATCCGAGATCCTATTTTGAAAATTATTTTTATTTATCTGCCATTGATGTCGTGGAACGTATAGCATTTATAGATAGCATTGAATTTTAAATGTATTTAGTAGTTATCATGACTTGTGCGTATAGTTATTTCTTATTTATGATTGACTTTAAAATACTGTAGCATTTTGATATCTTCTTTATTATTAAATTCATTCTTCTTTCTTATGCCTATGTTACGTCCTCAATGTTTCTATGCTGTGAATGAATGGGTATGTAAAGCTGGTAGTATAATTTTTATGAGGACGGAGTTATGTATGGACTTCTCTGAGAGACTTCTGCTCCTTCCTCTTCCGCCTTCTTCCTCTTCCGTGCCTTGATAAAAAAAAGAAATACTTATTTTGGCAATAATCCATAATTGCAAGTAATCCGTTTCGAGTGTGAAGATATGTGTTAATTTGGACAATCCTGATTGCAAATACTGGTATGCCTGAAATGAATTATCATGTTTAATAATGAAAGATAATTGTATATTCTTAACAAGCTAACTTTATAAGAAAAATTTATTCAGATTAAGAGTGTATTAATCTGGATTTTATAATTTTCTTTTCTATTTATTAATGATACTTAACTTATTTTTGAAGTGGCTTGATGTATGGTTCACCACTATATCACGAAGAATTTGACAAGTACAAAAGAGCTAGATTAATCACGTTAACCTTCATTAACGTCATCAGTGGGGGGTTGAACAGTTTATTCCATACTTACTGACATCAATAATGTTCTGGTGGATGCAAATTATTTCTTTAGGGCGTCTCTTCAGTTCTTGAATGGTACTTTAAGTAAAGATATTAATCAGTAGGACAACACATGTGAGTGGTAGCGTCTCGGCCTTTCATCCGGAGGTCCCGGGTTTGAATACCGGTAAGGCATGGAATTTCCACACACGCTACAAATCATTCACCTCATTCTCTGAAGATATATCTAACGGTTCCGGAGGTTAAAAAAAGGACATATGTAAGTAAGCTCACCTGGCTGGTCTAGTGGTTAATTCGTCATCGCAAATCAACTGATTTCGAAGTCGAGAGTTCTAAGGTTCAAATCCTAGTGAAGGCGGATTTCCTAGTGAATACTTTTATACGGATTTAAATACTTGATCGTGGATACCGGTGTTCTTTAGTGGTTGGTTTTCAATTGAAAACCACACTTCCTTTGATTAACCCACACTTCTCAGGAGTGGTCGATCTGACAATGTACATGACTACATTCACATTCATATATATCTACCTCATTCATCCTCTGAAGTAATACCATACGGTAGTACCAGAAGCTAAAGAGAGAGAAGTCATACGTGAGTACCAAATCGTTGCCGCTCCTATGTGGTTAAAATTGTTGCAATGTCCCGAAAGATTATTGACCGAATGTTCTATCTGAAGGGGATTATTTATATTCTATCACCCCTTTCCTTCAATAGTAGATCGTTACCTTATTAACATATCTTCTACTAATCTTTGATCTTTTTTTCCATTCAGTTTTCTGGGTTAAGATCTGTCCCTACCAACCGGTGTTGATGGTGTCGTGGGACATACAGGGTCAGTGTATTCTTTATGTGATCAGATAATGGTAGGCTTTCCGTGAACCGACCCGCGAATTCGTGTTTCCTGTCCAATTTTCCCCAATAAGCTTTATTGTTGAAGTCATTATCCATAAATTTGGAACTCCTAATTCTTCATCAAAGCCAAAATACCTCAACAGTTCAAGCAACTTTTAAGAATATTCTCATATGTTTTATGTATATTTGAACCTTGAATGTTAGATAACCGTAATTATATATTGTGTATTAGCAGTCTGCTACAATTCTTCATACAATAATTATTCTTTTACCTAGCTCTTTTTCAAAGCAACTTCGTGAAGACATAACATCCTTCCTTCATGTAAACATTCTTTTGTTGCCAAATAAAATTGCCAACGAAAATAAAATTACATGCTAGAACATTTTTTGGTAAATACGAGTGCATTAGGTTGTAAACGATTTTGGAAAAATAAAAGGAATGAATATCTTTATGTAGTCACTATTTAGTAAATCAATAGTTTTATTTAGTAAATCAAGTCGATATTTAGTAAATAAAATAATTTCTTTCTTTAATATGTGTTGAATTATTATATTACAGTGCCATTGAAAATCAAGTATCACATATTTTTTTCAAACGTTGATTGATTTCTTTCTTTTTAATTTCTTCCATTTACGTAATTTATAGTTGCCTGATTTGGTAAGTTTGAGTAATTGGTGGTTACTTGCTACTTTTTAGCTCAGTTAATCTTGAGTTTGTTTTCCGGTAGCAGTCTGGTATTTTTTCATCTATTGTTCTATCCATATTAACTTCGTTGTTAAAATATTTTCTTGGACAAGTCCGAGATGGATGATAGAAAATAATTCTAAAAATTTACTACAAAAGTATATCTTGTTTAACCGTTATAGCTCTTATTGTAATAAGCTATAATAATTCGCATTCTTACTAAATTATTTCACTACTGTATAAAGAGACTTATTTTTTTTTTATTTATTATTATTTTTTTTTTGTTATATCCGCGGAAATGACTGAATCAATCATTAAAAAATTTTAATTGTAGTTTTCAAATGACACCCGGAATGTTTATCGTAGTTTAAACCTCATCGATTACATTACTACATAAATCAAATGAAAAAAACCGTATAAATAAATAACCTCTAACTTCTTTTACTAAAATGAATGTCGTTGTCTTTATCGATAGATGTTGTCTATATCGATCATTGTCAATATTGTTTTGTACAGACAATTATTATATGATTTACTAAATTTATGTCCTTGTCTATAAAAGATCAAGTATTATTATCATAATATACGTAAAAACAAATTAGTTTGATAATAAAATTAAAGAAATGTTGATTGTATATTTAACAAAAATTTGTTGGTTTGAGTTATATGGAATTTAAATATCAATATCGACTTTTTCAGAAAGATACTGTGTGTTTTACTAAATTTAATGTCATTGTGTAATCTACGAACGACTCGCTAGAACTACCCTCAGGCGAGCAAAGTAGTACTGTAGATTTTCATATACTGAAATAAGTAGTTCCATCAGGGTGACCCATTCACATAATTGCCATAGATTCGACTTTCAATGTGGTATTAATATTTTCGTATCACCGAGACTTCGGCGAAATCATAGAGAGAAAGGAGAAAAAGAAGAAGAAAAAGAAACCACAAAATATAGTTACTATCCTTCGTTCTTTCATCTTACAATTACAAGCTTATAGTTAACACATGCTACTCCTTCCGCGAAGGGAATACTTTGCACCCTCGAAAAATTAGGGCTCCATCAGGCATATTTTCACTAGACCGAAAGGCTTTCAGTGGCCTTCAGTGAAGGAAAATCGTGTCGGGAGAAAGACGCAAATATCTTACTAATCTTCCAAGGAGTAACCCAAGTAAAATGTTTTTCAAAATGTGATCTACAAAGGACCGGAGCGCAATTCTCAACTCCATCCGTCTTAATATAAATATATATATATATATAAATCTCTGTTAAAAATTGAATACCCATCCGATAATTAAAAAGACACAGTAGAAAGAAACTGATGTCCAGATTCTGGGAATATGAAGATAAAATATCCCCCGATACATTTGCGTTCCATTCCACAGTTAAGAAAAATAACTTCTTGGATTACTAGAATTTATGATCGGAGACAACTTGAATCTATGCCAGACTGTTCATAAATACTTGACAATGTACACTCCGCTCACTGAAGATGGAATTCAATGTCCGGGAAATGCGTTATACCTTAAATCAGTTTTATATTATTATCTTGAAATTATCTATCTGTATTTGAAAGATATTCAAACAAGTAATATAATTAAAATATGTTACCATTGCAATGCCAGAAATGGAATGAAGAAACTCCTTGATTTTGCTGTGCTGAGAGCAAATTAGTTTTTTAATAATTTTAATATCTTGATTTCATTAAAAAATTTATTTTGAAAATACTTCTTTTATCTAAATATTTTATTTTATCTTGTTAGTTATGAATATTTTGACTCTGAGAACATTAGTCCACATTTAATTATTAAAAAACTATTTCCAATTTTTCAAGTTCTATACTCATATAGCGCAGGTGAAGCTGTGACGGGAGATGCTGGTACAAAATATTTTATTTAGAACTAGTTGTTAAAATGCTAAAAACTTTTTTCTGTATCTATAACAATTGTAAAATAACAGCTTTTCTAACATAAAAACAATTTGTCAAAAGATATTCTGTTATTATAGTATGGATTTTAATTCTGTTTTTACTTCGTAAGATTGTTAAAAAGGATTTCCAAATTTATGGAAATAATATTATTCTGAGTACATATGCATCAAATATTTTGAATGAACCTCAGTATTACAAAAACAGTTATTCTTTACAGCTTTAACAATTCTGTAACTGAAACAAGATCTAGTTTTGAAAATTGTTTTACTCTTCATTCTTCCCTATATTTTAGGGTTGAATAAAAAAAAATTTGTTTTTTTCTGTAATCAACTAATTGCAAGTTCCAGCTGTTTTGGTTTCTAATGGTCTTTTCCTCCTATTTATTTTTTAATTCTTCATGATTTGTTAATTAAAATAATTTGTGTTTTATTTGTTCAAATTATCAGTCGTTTATCATAACTATAATAAATGTTAGCATTATAAGTATCCTGGAAACAAGCGATTAATGATAATTCGGTGACAGATTTTCTATTATATATTTAAACTAATGACGTTTTCGTAAGAATCAATTCTTTATATATTGTTTCAAATGTGTTATTTACCCTTTGGTTTTATTTCTATTATTACACCGTGTGTTTCGAAATGAATATCGAGGTTTTAAATTATGTAATATTTATTAAGGTTTACTTATATCGATGAATATACATAAAATGAAAGAGCAACATAAACATTTTTTCCTACAAATGTTCAGTGTGAACACCATTCGTCACACGGCAAACATCTAGCCGATAGGAGAGTTCATCTCATACTTTAATCAGCAAGTCTAAAGCAATTGATGCCACAGTTCCTTTAATCCGATAGCACATACACTTGACTCTTTATAAACCCACAAAGAAAAAATATCACACGGAGTCAGATCAGGCGAACGAAGAGGCCACAGCAAACAAGCTCTATCATCTGATTCCGGTGACCGATCCTGCGATCGTGGAGAATTTATTCAACCGATCACTATACTGATCGCGCAAGTGAGAACGCGCACCATCTTTTTGCCATAAAATTTCTTTGGTACGCATTGCAGTCGAGGAAAGAGACATAGTTGTAGCATATGAAGGTAGTTCATACCAGACGTACTTGCTTTTGCGAAAAATAACGACCGGTAAACCTGCCTTCGGAAACGACACAAAAAACATTCAGTTTTGGCAAGTCTTGTTCACAATGCACCATTTCCTTAGGATTTCCTCATCCCCAAATACGTATATTACAAGTATTAAGTTTTCCGTTGACATGAAATGATGATTTGTCAATGAATACGACACGGTAAATAAAGTTTCCATCGTGATGTATTATTTCATTTGCGAAACTAGCATACAAACCATAATTTGTAAGCTGTTAGCTTGTAACAACTGTAAGCGATATGGACAGAGTTGTAAGCGTTTCCTTAAAACGCTCCACAAAGACATCACTGGGATTGCTAACATGCGGCTACTCTTCCTGACGAATTTCCTAAGACAACGCACAAAAGACTCTCTTACACGTTCAACATCGTCTTCGGATATTCTCATTAGTCCTGTACACTTCTCTTTATAAATACAGCCAGCAGTTTAGATGGTATACTGCTTACATAATCTACGAATGTTTTTCTCATTAGGGAATTACAACGAAACTTCAAACGGAACGCATGATGAACAGTAATTACAGATTCAAATTTTGCCAACTGCATAACATAAAACGCTTTCTGTCGGGGGACTCGCCCATCTTTGCTACTAGGCGCTGAAGATACAGCAAACAGTTTATGAGCTTGTACGTAGCTAAAAGTGTTTCAGTTATTCTTTCATGTCAGGTATAATTAATCAATATAAATGAATTTTGAGAAATATTACATGGCTTTAAAACCCCGATGTTGAAACACTGTATGTTTTTTCGAAATAGAAATTATTTTGTACATAACTAATATGATTAATAAAGACAAATAAATTTAATGGTTATGATTAAAAATTATTATGACTATAAAGATTATTTTAAATATTTCAGAAAATTTAAATCATTTGACTGATTTATAAAGTGAACCTTTTAAAGCTTCACAAGTAGTTTGAATTGAAATATAAATTTAAAAAAAATGCCCTTAAATGGATTGATAAGTCATTTCAAGGTATTATGTGTGTATTATAATTAAATTGCTTCCTTTAGAAAATTCTAAACATAGCTATATTGAAGTATAATTATTGTCTGGGTGTTTTTTGTTATTTGTTCAAAAATTGATATACGTAATATTACTATTATTACAGTTAGCAATTAGAGGAGTAAAAACTAAGAACCAATTATCAAATTTTAGAGTAAGGTACAACCAATCTAAACATAGGCTTGTGCGTATGAAAGAAAACAAGAGGAACCAATCTAACCTTTCTTCCTCGTAGTTTATAAATCTATAAATCATCCTTTATAATGTGTTCCAAGTTCAAAAATGACGTCGGAGAAAATATTTTCCATTGTTATTTTATAAACAATCGAAGTGATTTGTACTTCAAAAATAAATTGAAATAAACTTCTTGCAAGAAAAATTTCATCATATAATTGCAGAGAAGAAAACTAGTTCATCTATATTTTTGTTTTAAATCGTTTAAAAGCATACAAAGGTTTTTTTAAAATGAAGAAAAAAAATCGTCTTACGACATTTTTTTCTTCATTTTACGACAAAACTTGTAAGACGATTGTTTTTTAACCTCCAGAACCACCGTTAGATGTTTCATCAGAGGATGGGGATGAATTATTTGTAGCGTGTGTTAAAATGCCATGCCTGACTGAGATTCGAACCCGGGTTCTCTGGATGAAAGGCCGAGATGCTACCATTCGCGTTACGGAGGCCAACATGGTAAGATGATTTAGGCACATAAACCATTATGGTACATTGATTTTTAATATTATGAGAATAGTAATGTAACTAAATAATATTGTCGTGTAATTTAAGTTTTTTTTTTTTTTTTTTAATTTAATTTTTAACGTAGGATTAACCTGCTTAAAAAAAAATCAAATCGTTACAGTAAAATAATATTTAATCATTATCTATGAATTCAAAGTTTATTATTGTAGCACCAACATTTGTTAATATTTTACTTTTAATGATAAATTTTATTTATCTATTTGTTCATTTATTATTTTAATAAATTGTGTTATATTGTTTGTTATTAAAATTTTTTTCTTCTTTCAGGAAATGATTGCTAACTTATTAGTGTGGCGGCCATGAATACCCACGTAGATTCATTATTAAGGCGCCTCGTGTTTTCAGGTAATTGCTTTAAATAAATATAATATTATGACTCATAAATTTTATTTATAACATTAATTAATTAATCTCTGTGATAGGTGATAGTTTTTTCGTGTTTTACCTTAAGAATTGATAAATTTATTTTTATTAATTCACGATTTTATTTATAGAAATAAATAAAATTCTCTGTGTGACAAAATATCTTTAAATTATTATTTTTTAATGGTAGTATCCAGTTATTTTTATTTTGTTTCGTGGGTTCTGGATTGGATAAAAATCTATTTTTGAAGTTAATTTGTATAGATTTTTATTAGCAATTTATTTTTACCGACTTTTGGAAGAAAAATCCGGTGTTACTTTCTGTCAGTGGGAATGGTGGTGAAAATAAACCTTCTTTACGTTGGAGGTATAAGGAGTACTAAAATATCATTCACATATATTGGAGTTTCCTGTTTATATATGAAATCATAATTATAATTATCTATATTTAATTATAAATTATATTATATTAATTATAAATTATATATATAATTATAATTATCGATATGCCTATCGATAAAATTTTGTGGCTCAAAAATCTACATAACTACCAGTTCATTTTCATCTAAATTTAGATCTGCTGTAGTAAGAAACCTAGTTGTACATATGAAAATTTGGTAAAGATTTTTTCTTCCTCTACTCCCCTGGGACGTATTTACAGTTAAGAATAAGAGAGCCCAGGGAAGCGTCCAATACTCTAACAGGCCTTCCCGTCTACCGACTGAATGTCCGGGATGACAGGTTGGCCCGCCGGTCGGATCTTTTCTTCATGTTCTGCTTCTAACCTCCAGGGCTGGGTAATCAGGCCTATCTATGTTTTCCTGACCCCCTACAAACGGAAGCTAGTACTCAGTCTTTATGCCATTGCCTCAAACGGGGACATCCCGGAAAGGGGCACCCCCTCCGGGACCCGGTCTTCTTAGCTCGGGGGGGGAGCTCTGGAGTCCTCATGTCTCATCACCTCCACCCATTAGCAGAAGCACAGACGAATGGAGGCTCCTCCCCCCCTGTCGTTCACTCCCTCGCTTCCTCATTTTTGAGCTGGATTGCCTTTCTATAAATATCGAGATTGCCGTATAGAGTTCCGCTCCAGAGATTATTTTTCCTATGATGTTCTCCTCAGTAAGAATCCCTGTTATTCTTTCACAAACATTTTTCTCCGCCACTCACAGACGACATATACCAGAATTTGTTTTTTGGTAAAAACAAATTCTGCACGTTCCAGGGAATCATAGGTAAAGCACTAACAACACTCGGCATCATCTGCTCTTCGTCTCCCATGCAAGTACGACCGAAATGCCCCGTGGCCGGTGTGGATCTGGGTGAGCCAATAGTACAGCTCCCGAATCCCCTTCCGATCCAGGGCCCTTTGTAGCGAATTAACCGGTGTGTCCAGCGCTCCTTGTTGGATACATCTCATCGTCGCTTCCACTCCACGACCACATCTTCGTTGGCAGTACGCATTTACTCTCTCTAGCTACCTTCATCGTCATTGCAGCCAGTGTGGTATGGGTGGGACCCCATTTATCACCAACATGGCCTCAGTGGATACGGAGGCATACTCACACGCAACTCAAGAGGGGCATACATCCCTGCACCCCCTTTCAGAGCCTATCTATTCCGGCCTACACGCAGCGCCCTCTAACAAACCGGGACAGCATACAGCAACATCGAGTTCACAACGTGTGCATACACCTTCCCCTTAGATGTTCTAGATCTTAACAAATTCCCCAGAAGCCTGCTGAGGTTTTTCACTATCCGTTCCGCGTCCTTGCGCACCTCGTTCACGTGTACCGAAAAGCCCCTCCTCTTGCCTAGCCAATAAAGATTGGTAGAGTCCTTCTTGAGTTCGGCCTAATCTAAGATCGAAAAAATTTGAGCCAGAAATGCAAAGCACGTTTCGTTTTGGTGTTGCAAGTTGGAACATTGACTTTTTTATCTGTTGTTAGAAATATTGTTCGGGTAGCAAATATTATTAAATAATAATACTCAGTTAGCGTTTATGTTGACTTAGTATGTGTTTGAGCTGGATAAATGGAAACAGAATAAAATAACGGGCAGTCGGTTTTCTTGCGCTGAACTGAGCAAGAATTTTTTTTTTGTAATCTTGTATTACAAGAAGAGAGGTAATCTTTCATTATCTCTTCCTAATACACACTGATTGAAATGAAGTAAAAATAAGAAATGAAAAGATTCTGATATTTCTAAGGTCACGAAAATGAACTTGTGTTACTTTAATGGTCATTTATGACGATTAGACCTTGAGAAAAATTGTTCTAATAGACTTTGATACTACATCCACAATTTAAAGGCGACAGAAAGGAAAAGCGAGATGACCTAACTTGAATACAGGAAATGTGAAATATGATACGGTATAGAAAGAATGCAAAGATTTTATTTAACTGTGAGAGCTAATAAGTAGATTCCGGATGACATAGTAGGATCTAGCAGGCGCCGTAATGCGTAAAAGTCATCTCTAGGATTATTTTTAAGAGTTTTTTCATTCATTCATTTGGTAGTACATTTTATTCGGTCATTATTACTATTATTATTATTTTTTTTATTAAATCTCAGATCTTTGTAACATATCACCTTTAACGCCAGCATACTATCAAGTTTCATTAAGTCGTCAAATCCCTTTTTATAATATAGCACTCTCGTAATCTCTTCATTTCTTCTTCTTTTTTTTTGTTTTAAACAAAATAAAAATAGTTCTTTTCTAATAAAGAAATTTGGTAAGATTATTTACCAAATTCTTTGACTGAAGTTTAAACCGTCAGTTATATTAAATTAACTGTACATATAATCTTTATCACCATGTACTTACATTCAGAATTTTGAGATGAGATCTTAAAACGGCAAAAAAACTAAATGGTTAATTTTTTAATCTGTTTCATACTTTTCTTCTATTATGTACACCGAAAAAAATAAATGCTTGTTTATATATAAAACGTATATTTAGGTATGTTTTCTGATTTTTAATAATATAGATGATGAATGTGAGGAATAAATAATTGCCCCTTTTTGTTACTATTAACTTTATATTACTAGAAAAATAAACAATCACTGTAATTTATGTGTTAAAATTTTTGGCTCTGAAGTTAGGTATGTATAATAAGTGTAAAAGTAGTGCATCTTTACTCATTAAAATCGAAGGTGTTTTTTAAGTGAATCGTTATCTAAACAATAAAAATTTTTACATGGCTTGGTAAAATAATTTAAAAAATTTTCTCTTATCTTTATTATGTTTGTTTAAATATCTTGAAATAAAACAAAATAAAATTGTTTTCTTACTAATTTTCTTTTGATCTTTATAAATCTTCTTTTTATTTTTAATATACCTCCTTATCATGGATAAATTTATCTCTTTTCCAGTTACAGAATAAACGATCCCTTGGGCGTGCCATAATTTCAATCTTAATGCTTAATTAAGTGGTAAAAAGAAATCAACAGCAATTAAAATTGTGCCTTTATTTGCATTTATATTCTCGGTGGCTTTTAGTATTGTAGAAAATTGATTACATCAAGTGATCGATAAATATTCCAATCACATATCCAACAAGTTTGTATATTAAGTTGAAACCACAAGTAGTAAAATAGGTTTATAAATTTTAGTAAAAATTTTCTATTTATTTATTTTTTTTACGGAGTATTATTGAGAATTTTATCGTTTTCTTTTTTAAAATATTTTGACGATAATATATAATGGAATGTAACATAAACTTATTGTTTTTCAGGTAAAATTATGTAAAAAAAAAAAATAATTTTATGATCGCTTTACTTTGTGAAACGTTACAGGTTATAATCAAGCCCTAAATTGATAATTATATGTTAAATTAATTAAAGATTTTTCTCATATCAGTACTTAAATCCAATCATAGTTTACAGTTTATTGTGCCTTAAGATGACGAATCCTGAAACTAATTCGTTATTGAACTTCAACAATATGAAAAATTTATTTTCAAATTACAACATTAACAACACTTTTATTTTACAACGAATTTATTTAAAAACATATTTAACATTTATTTAAAATTTTGTTTTTTTTTTTTTTGTTTAATCGGAGGCTCTTGTTTTGTTAATATTCAAAATTATCTCATGCCAATCTGTCATTTCTTTTTCTATTTTGTACTGAAAGTTCCTCCCATCATGTCATCTTAAGTTTTTCCATGTAATTTAGCGGAAATATCTGTAAGTTAAGAAATTTATTGTGGTCATAGATGATTTGAAAATATTCTAAAAATAAATAAAATTTAAAAAATGCCAGTCGCGGAACTGGCCAACAGGAGTGAAAACGTAAAACAATGAGTACCGATCATTGGCTAATAATTATATTTGATTCTATTGACTGTTCTAATGTATGTGATTATTCATTTAAAAGGACTTAATATATTACTTAAGAAATCTATAATGTACTGTAATGGTTAATAAAATAATTACATAATATAATATACATTTTGTATATACATACACTTATATAAATATATTTATATATTATATACAATATATACATACATACGCGCGCGCGCGCGGGTGTGTGTGTGTGTGTGTGTGTGTGTGTATGTAGATGTACATTTTTTAAATTAATATTTTTAATATACTTACTACTTTTTTTCTTTATTGTTCACAAATATTATTACACTGAATTTAAACAATCATTTTTAAATTAATTTTTTAAAAGCGATTTAACAAACATTTCAATACGTATAGGTATACACAATCATACCTACAAAGCAAAGCGTTCCGGATAACTACAGTAGTTTGTATACTGTATTAATATATACGTATATGCGAATATGCGGTATTCAGAAAGATAGAAAAAGAGGTGGGAGAAAGAAATAGAAGTGGAATTAACGTCTTTCTTTACTGAATATTGATGTAAATATATATGCGAAAATGTACGAGTATAAGTATACAGAAAGAGAGAAATATAAGTATAAAGAAAGAGATATATATCGGGAACCACCGATAGATCATCGATATTTTTTCTCCCATATGTCATTCTATACGCATATCTGTATAAATTCTCGCTCCATGTTTTTCTCTCTTATATATATGCTTAGCGTCTCCTGACGATTTTTTATTACGGGTCAGCAATTTTTTCTCCATGCAAAAGTCTATCACAAAAGTGCCCGGTACAACGCGCTACAAAAATTTTTCAGTTCAGTACAATAAATCAATTAAATAAACCATTATTTTCATTATTATTTTTTTTTTTATTATGATTACATTTTCTATAATGATCATTCTTAATTATAATGGTTTAATTGTAGAATTAAGATATACATTCTTATCTCACCCTGATATTTAAAGAATGTTCACATAAAAAATTTAAGATAATTAATTTGAAAACGTAAGATAAAAAATATTATATACATTCTTGAATTTTAGGAAGTCTTTATTTAAGGCTAGCTTCTATTTACGTAATTTTTCTGCATTCTTTACTTATCTTTATAAAGACGCACATTCTTCTTTCCTTTCATTTATTTCTAATGCCATTTTTTTCAAACAGATATTTGTAGACCTATTAACATTTTAAATAAAAATAAAACTAAAAAATGTAAATTTTACTTATTTTCAAATAATTTTACCAACATATTAAGCATAATATAAGACATATTAAGTGAAATATAGATCTAAAAATTAGACAGAAAATTCTTGAAAATATTTGGGTGGAATTAAGAGGTTTATGATAGTGATCATAAACCTCTTAAATCCTGTTTCACAAAACATAGATTGGAGAAAAACTAATAGAAAAAATATAGAGGTCATTAAAATGTTAAAATAGTTACAGAAAAATGCATAAATTGAAATGGGTCGATAAATTTTTATTGAAATATTACAATGGAACTAATTAGATTGATGGACCATATATATATATATATATAATTAAGATATCTATTTTAAATAATTTTATTCGTAAAAAATAAGACATTAGTGAAAATATATTTATAAAAGATAATTTAATCTAGGATAAGTAGTAAAATGTTGGAAATTGAAAGATTAGCAAAGATGAGATATGAAATAAGAATAACAAAAGACAAATCAAAGTAACTGATTACTCTAAAATAAAAATATTAAAGAATCTAAATCTTTAAATTTATTAAAATTCAAAATTTAAAGAAAAATTAAAAATGTTATTTTTTAAAATCAATTGTATTATTCATTTAATTTTCCATTTTGACATGACAACTTTACGTCTAATAATTCGGTGAGAGCTGAGAGGCATTCACCGAAATCGCGTCCGTTATCCGAAGCCGTAACGCGGGCTTCGGGCGGCTTCGTGCATCTTCGGGCCTCTGTTGATCGGAGTGCGCTTGAACGCGCTCGGAGCTGGCTCGCGTATTCGAACGCTCAGTTACTGTCGCATGTCTTCGTTTCGGTTCGTAACATTCCCGGCTGAGGACACGTGAGCGAAGTTTGACGCGTGTAAA
>JAAAKQ030036955.1:2479-16909 GCA_010016005.3 Zanna intricata
TGCAGACGTTTTATAACGCTATGTATATCTATTTTAATTTTTTTGAATCTTTTGATGACCTTTTTCTAGCAAATGATGATCAGAATCTTAATTTTTGCTTCCTCCAATGAGACTAATAGGAAGCAATTTTTTCTCATAAAAATTAAACTGAAAGAGATAATCGTGATTCTAAAACGTGTAGAAGTGCCTTTTAGTTTTATTTATGTCACCCGTAACTTATATAATTTGTTCTTAAAATAGAAATCCTACAAGAAACCGTTCCAAATATTCAGAAGGACATACCTTTCTTTAGATTAACCTGAGAACCATGCCAGCCAAAAATTATTCAAGAAATATATATTTATCTGAAATATTTGTCCGTACCACTCTTTATAATAAGATAACACTGCGGCTCTGAATTAAACTGTTATGAATATTTTCGTAGTTTAATGATGGAGAAAAATACCTATAGATCTGAAAATTTAAAATAAACTTTTAAAGGTTAAAATAAAGTAATTTAACTGTACAAAAAAACCAACATGTTTTTCACAATAATAAACGGTTTTTTCTTTTTTTATAATATTTTTTAAGAAAAGATAATAGAGTTATTATGATAAAATGGGCTATAAATATGAAGTACGGATTAAAACGTCTCGCAAAAAGTAAATTATGGTAAAAAGTTTTAAAATTGAGTACTCTTTACTTTTTGCAATCTAGTTATACTTGTGCGGTGGCAACTTTCCCCACTATTTAGTGCAGTATAACTTCTTAACAATATATTCCTTGGGAACCTGAGGAACATAAATGATGCTACTAAATAAAGTACACTATTAACAATAAATTTATTACACTTCATTAAATAAATATAGGAACAAAAAAAAAAATACATTTCTCTTCTACCGGATTTTTTTCTAAACAAAATGTAAATTTAATGTCACTTAAGCTTTCCGTAAAGTTTTTATCATAACCACCGTACTTTTGCTATTATAATCATTATTTTTTTTTTTTTTTTTTAATTCACTCACTTCATATTTCTAAGTTTTCAGGACTAAAGAAAAAAAAAGGAAAAACGATTAAGAATAATAATATAAGCTACACAATTTTGTAAATAATTTTGCACTTATTTCATAAAAAATCACAGCAATATTTTTCCATTAAGTCGTAAACTTTAAGTAAGCAGATATAAATTTTTACAACTCCCGTACTTTTTTCTTTAAAATAATTTAAACAATTAAGATTACTAGTCGTCATTTTCATTTCCCCTTATTAATTTTAATTACTCGTTTCGTGCCGTTCGTAATAGTATTTACATAAACAGTTACAAGACCCGGATAATTATACCCAGTTAATCGAAATTTTATACCTCTGTAAAGTTCTCAGCTATAATTTTTCTAGGAACCAAGATACAAAGATATTTGCTTGCATTAATTGGTAAAAATTATTCTCTAACAAAAACAATTAATTGTATAAATATTAGTTGAGAGAAAAAAGTATTAGCACGATAGGTTTTTTTTTTTTTTTTTTTTTTTTTTTTGTTTAACCTCCAGAGAACCACCGTTAAGTTATATCTTCAGAGGATGAGATGAATGAATTGTAGCGTGAGTAAAAAATGCCTTGCCTGACCGGGATTCGAACCCGGGACCTCCGGATGAAAGGCCGAGATGCTATCACCCTCACCACGGAAGCCGGCAGTAGCATGATATAATTCATAATTATTATTGTTTATTCATAGATTTAATTCCTTCAACATTCATATAGCTGACTGTACTAATAGCAATGACCAAAACTCAGGTCTGGTTGATAATGTATAATTTTATGTGTGAAATATTTTAATAAAATTTAGAATGTTTAAAAATTTAAAAACTTTCACAAGAAAAAAACTAATATGAGTAAAACACTGAACAGAACTCATAATACTATTTCTCTGGATCTAAACACCATGTAATGGCACGAGTTTGAAGAAGGAATTTTTATAACCTTCATAGATATCAGCAGGTTGTGGCATTTTAAGTGTTAAAACCTTGTTCTTCTAATCTAATAGTAAGTTAAAATTTTGTATACAAGAGAATTAACTGTTTAATATTTTAAGAGAAAAGCATATTTAAGGTTTAATGACAAAATAAATACAATTTTTACCGAAGACGTTTGACAAAGTTTTATCGCAGATTTTTTAAAGAATAAATAAGTAGAATGTTTGAAGATGTGTTGAATAATTATTTATCTTAAAAATATGATATTATCAAATAAATTAATTATAATAATTAATAAAACATAAATTATGGTGGTTCATCCACCACATTAATATATATTTTATTAATATTATATTGTATATATATATATACTTTTAAAATAATATACTTTTATATTTTCTTACTACTTTTATATAAATATATTTACAAAAAAATAAGCCATTTATTTTTTCCTCGTTCTTCCCAGATCGGACCAGCAATTAAGTATTACGCAAACCGGGGAGAAGTTTCCACTCAAACGGAGCCACTCCACCTACCGGCTGTACGTCCGGCACGGCAGGGCAGATCCTCCGGTTCGGATCTTTTACCTGTCTTTAGTCGTTAGGGCAAGGAAGCCCGACTACATCTATTCCAGAACCAGATCCCCCGACGCTGCCGCAGGGACAGGTTCTTGATTTGTGCCCAAAAACTCAAACTCCCCCGAGGTGGAGAGATCGGATCAGGCAAGACTTCCCCGACATCCACCCCGAGGACCCGGGATTGGGTCCTTTCTCTTTTTTGACTCACTATTTTTTTTTCCTTTAATATCGACTTATTTTCGAAACAATGATTCATTTTTCATAACTTTCACTATGATCTATTAATATGTTAATTCAAATAACATTTAAAACATATTACCGAAAGAATAACTGCATAATTTAGATGTTCATTCATTTTATTACCGGAAAATTTTAACCCTTTTCATAATTTTAACTCAAATTTGGAAAAGCTAAACATATTATCTTTAGTATCTAAATCGTTAAGTGTTCAAAGGCTTAATCATATTTAGAAGAACATCTTTGCTGTGTAATTTTTCAACGAAAAAATTTCTTAAAAAAAAAAATGAAATAAGAAAACCTGTTCAAAAACTACCTTAGTTTAAAAAATCTACGTTGTAGAGTTCAGAGAGTTTGATTATCTCACCTTTATCTGTTTATCTTTATTTAATTAATGATCCTCTCAATTTACAGCTGGGTGTAGTTGTCAAATCAACATTGTTTCCCAATTAACCCGAAGAAAATGATGTTAAATGGATAATGTCTAAAAATAAATACTACTTAAAAGCTATCGGAAATTAAAAAAAAAAAAAAAAAAAAAAAAAATTAACATTAAAATAAAACAACTGAAGTTAATGATTAATACTGATAATTTGCATAAAAAGAATAAAAGGTGAGGATAATAAAAATAAGAGTAATTTTTTACTTGCTTTTCCATAAAATTTTAAAATTAAGGAAGGTTTAGCCTTCTTTTTGTGAAAATGAAGCGTAAGAAAAATGCCATACTTGACCGGTATTCGAACCCAGGATCTCCAGTTGAAAGGCTACCATTCGCGTCACGAAGGCCGGCGTTTTAATTTGTATTTCGTTTTTATACCTTAACAACTGATATATTTAATGAATCACATTCAATAAATCAAGTAGTATTTAAAAAAAAAAAATTTTCTAAGATTAATTTATTAAATATTTATGTAGAAAAAAATTAAATTGAATTTTACAAGAAGCAGCAGAATGACACGCATAAAAGTCCAGAAGTAAAGTCTCACTCAGTGAAGTCAGATGGTTCTGGATTACGGAAAAATTATGCAATAATGTATGTAGAATGTTATTAAATAGTTTATTACTATGATACAGTAAGTTATTATTATAACTAGTAATTTATTAAGCTAATTTTATATAGTTTACTCGCGTCCTAGGCAGGACTTTCGCAACTTCGGATGAATAGATCAGGGATGCATGAAATTTCTTAACATATAGGTAAGGGAAATGTAGATTTAGTGATAAGCATTATTGGAGTTTTTTTAGACACCTTTTGGTACTAAAATTAAGAATTTTTTGGAGTAAATTACATACCAAAATCTCGTGAAAAAAGAGATTAACTTTTTTGGACTCTAGGTTGCAGAAATATTCGGTTTCTTATTTTACCATACATTTCTACGAACGGGGAATAAAAACAGCCTTTTGTATTTTTTCGATCCGAGATTTTGTTATGGCGTAAAATATATACGAAAATTCGCCTTTTGGGACTTTAGGTTGCAAAAAAGTTGGGTTTTTCATTTTTCCTTAAGTTTCTTTAAACTTGGAATAAAAAAGGCTTCTTGTGTTTTTTTGATCCAATGCTTATTCAAAAAGTTGAACCCTCCTCCCGATGATGGCCGTTCCCCAATATTTATAAGGATACTAATCAAAAAGAACTCTAATCAATTTTTTCGCTGCAGGGTCTCCTTACACGTTATATTACGAGTAGGCCTCAAAAAAATACACTATTTTCCCAAAAAAAACCCGTATCTCTAAATTTTTACCTATCACTCGATCGGCTAAAAATCCTACTATAAACTTTGGAGTTTTCTGAAGGGGAGGTACCAATAAAAAAGCATAGGTCACAGATAAGTAAAGAAAGTTGCTCCGATGCCAGATGAGCCCGCTCACGCAAGGATAGAAGTGGCGCCATGGTCCGCCACTGATATCTGCAATGACATAAGTGAAATATGTAATAAATGCTGCGAGTGTAAGGAAGAAAAATGCTTTTTCTTTCATGAAAGTTTGTTAATTATTAAAACATTTGCAAACAATTTACAATAGGGAGTTAATTTCCACCCACGCAGAATATATAATTACATATAAATGCATAATAAAGTTTTTTAAATTATCTGTTTCCCATTGCATGTTAAATTTTATATAACATTTTGAAAAAAATTAAATTGAATTTTACAAGAAGCAGCAGAATGACACGCATAAATAAAATTTGGGGATGAAGAGCTGTTGAGTAGAGTGAATATATAGAATTAAGAGAGTGAAAGGAACGGGCTTACGGATCCAACGTTTATTTGAATAGTTCCAGCATATACAAATAGTTTATTTGTATAACTTAACAGAAATTGAAATTAGGTGCATTAGTTTTCTCCTTACTTATGACAATATTACTTATATTATAACTTTACTGTGGATAATAATGAAATAAGTGCAAATATAAACTCATTTCTGAGAAATTAGGTGTTATTTACTAAGTATTTCATTATCTCACACCCTTTAATATGAGAGGAATAAATCTTTTAATAATGTTAAAAAACAATGTAATTTTGTTACAATATTTAATCAGTAACCAAGCAACTACCACATATATTAAAATCATTTCTTATAGATTTTCTATTACGAGTACACATTTATAATTTTGCAGCTAAAAAAAAAAAAAAAAACTAACAAAGTTTTGTTAAACGAATACGAAGCGGTAGGAGTTTGAGTAACAGAACAACAGTTACAAGTAACAGTTAGTTCAAACACAACTAAAAAGGCGATAACAAACACAGGATTTTAGTTAAAAAAAAAGGTAAATAAACAATTATCTAAAAGGAAAAAGTGTTAATCTCTTACCAAGTAAAAGAGGAAGTCTTTTAATAAAAAAAAGTCTTATTAACTCTTGTAAAAGAGAAAAGAAAACCTTTTATCTAGAAAAGGGAAGAGTAAATCTAGATCAAACAAAACTAAAAGGAAATAACAAACCCAGGATTTTTGTTTAAAAAAAGATAAACAAATAGTTATCTAAAAAGAAAAATTCTATAACCAAATAAAAGAGGAAGTCTTTTAATAAAGTAAAGTCTTATTAACTCTTGTAAAAAAGAAAACAGAACCTTTTATCTAGAAAAGAGAACGGTAAATCTAGTTCAAGAAAAACTCCAGGGGAGTTGTAAATAAACTTTATTTAGAAGAAGAGTAAAATAAAAAAGTATTTTAAAGTAATAAAAAAAAGTGAAATTTAAAAGTAGTAAACTAGTTTCAAGTGCAAGAGCAACTCCACTTTTTACAAAAACTCAACAAGAAAAAAGTTTACTTGATTTAATCAAAAAACAGGAAAAAATTACTTAAAAACCTTTCAGAGGAAAAAGGATTAATTTGAAAAAAGACAAAAAGGAACCTCTACAACAACCTAACAATCTAAACATTAATACAAAAAATATATCTATAAATTAAACAAAATGCATCTAATTTAAATAAAGGAGAAACAAAAATGGTAGAACAATAACGATATTGGCGGGGTGGAATTAAGCGTAGGGTGGTGGGCCCCATCCTGATAATTTTCTTATATTTCCTTTTAGTAATCAGGAATTAATTTTTTTATGTGTTATGTAAATTATTTTGTACCACAAAAAATATTTTTAATATTTTTTTCAGAATTGATATTTCTGTTTTTATCTTGATACATCTTATACTTAGTGTGTAGATGAAACGCTTGACATGTAGAATGTTTTGCGATAGTTTATTTTCTTTAATATTTTCTTTTGCCCCCCTGAAACATATACTCAGCCTTCACGACCCTAAAATTAAGTTAACCTGAATATCCCGAATAATATTGATAACTGAGTAGATGTCGCAGTGAGACAGAAACGTTCATAAAGATGATAATGTAAAATTACTAAAAAATTACTCTACAAAATTTTATGTGCACAACGTCAGATATAATAATAGAGCATATCTAAAATTTCAATGAAATTGTTTTATTAAATTTGGAAATTTTCATGCCACAAAATTTTATAATTGTTTATATATAATGAAGTCACAATTTAAGTGAATGGTATTTTCATAATCCTCATATCAAAAAATGTAAAGAAAATTTATTTTAACGCCCACTCTCACCATGGGACCGAAAGACAATTCGATATTTTGGACTTAATGTTGCACAAAATTTGGGATTCTCATTTTCCTTTCAGTCCCTTTAAACGAAGAAAAAAGGCCTCTTGTGTTTTTTCGTTCGAGGCTTTCTTATCGGGTAAAGTGGATACCGAAATCTCGTGAAAAACCTAGACTTGCTTTATTAAACTTTCGGTCATACAAAAGTTTGGTTGCTTATTTTTTGATAAACGTTCGTCTATCGAAAAATAAAAAATATCTGTTGGTGGTTTTCGCTCGGAGGCTTCCTTATGCTCGGGGGCCGGCTCAAAAAAAATTTGTTTGGATCCACAATTCCCTCGGTGAGTCGGAGGGAGTATCTGTCCGTGGGCCCGTAAGTTTCCTTTGATCCCCGAAAAAAAAGATCTCTTGAGTTTTTTCGCTCCGACGTTTATTTAAAAAGTTGAAAACCCAATTTATTGGCCCGTTTCCCAATTTTTATAATGTTTTCGAAGGTTTCAAAGAATACTGAACGAACAGAATTGTAATAAATTTTGAGCTGCAGGGTCTCCTTACACGTTATATTACGAGTAGGCCTCAAAAAGATACAATATTTTCCAAAAAAGGCTACGTATCTCTAAATTTTTACTTGTCACTTGATCAGCTGAAAAGCTTATAATAAACTTTGAAGTTTTCTGAAGAGGAGGCACCAATAAAAAACATAGGTCAAAGATAAGTAAAGAAAGTTGCTCACATGTCTGAAAGGTCTGAGAGATCGCTTGCACGATCTCGAAGACGATGAAATTTTAATTCTAGTGTTCTCCCCGACCCCGTAGAATTTTCCCACGTTTTTTATGGATTTTATCACTCTTCAGGGTTATCCCTGTAAAGGAAGATCAATTTCGACCACGGAAGAGTTTCAGGGAAGCGGTAAGACGGCCGAAAATAAAAAAAATATGGTTTTTTGAAATTTTTGGCCCAACGGAAGACGTCGTATTTTCTTAAAGATCTAATATAGAACATATAATCCTAAAGATATTTAGTAATTATCATTATGTGTTAGGGAAAAAGCAATTTTAAATAAAATGTCTACTTTATTTTAGATAACAGACTTTGATTTAAAAGAACTTTTTATTGTTAAATTTTCTGTTATATTGTTTTATGTTTGTTATATTTCTTTTTATTTGATTATATTAATAAAGAGTAGCGATTCAAAGAAAAAATTATTCATTCAAATGAGAGGAAATATATTCTGTGCGTGGATTTTCTGCATATAAAAACTGTAGACGTTGTTCTTTCTATTTAAAAATGACTTTTGTTAGCTTTTATAAATAAGTGTGGACATATAGATAAATTTAAGAAATGTACATACATACTAAATTTTAAATAAGAAACACTTTTTCTGCCACAAAAGAATTCTTTTCTAAATTATGTGAACCATGTTATACTTCAAAAAAATATTCAGGACTGTCTATGAACAGTATAAAATTCAATACAACCTTCTACGACTTACAGATCAAAGTCAGATACAAAACAAAAAAATACATTTATGAAAGTATATTCCCTTTTCTCTAACTCCCCATTCAATTGACTATTAACGCCATATTTTAGGACATATGTTTTATGTGACGTAAAACATTATCGAATTATGAATCCTTTTATAATTTTTATTTTATAAATTATCAATGACAACACGGCGATGGTTTTTTTTTTATTTTAATGTCCTTAAATTACAACCTAACTTTCTGCATCATTTAAAAATAGTGTTCCGAGAATGAATTTCAGTATTTAGCTTAGATCATCACAGTATTTAATTTATTTTTATTGATTATTTATTTATTTAATTTTGTATTGTTTTTTATTTTACAGAATATTTTAGATTAACCTACAACTTAGGGAGGATATTGAAAATGATGTTTGGCGACAGTGACAGTTTTGCTTCCCAGTAAGACTTCACATTCTCTAATTGCTACTACCAATTTGCCATTATCTAATCCTTTTCAGGACATCACGATGGATGACGGTAATGTCAATTTCTTCAAAAAGAACGTAATTAAGTCCCAATCATCCTATAAGTCATCACCGATATTATCCTGATTTATGGTTGATTGAAACGCTCGTTAATAAGCGTGACTACAGCATAAGAGTATTCAGCCCTAAATAATTACGTCTTATCTCGAAAGATCTGGACATCTGCAAGCGGATTATTGACTTGATTTATGAGCACAATCTGATCGATCGATAGTAAAGGTATACCAAAAAAAAAAAAAAAAAAGGATAGTAAAGGATAGTAAAGCATACCATTACTAGCACGAGCAAGCATTCTGAGCTAAACTTAAATTATTTCCTTCCTATCGAACTTATTAAAGGAGAGATTGTGGAAGGCGTTCACGCAGTTCGAAGTAAAATTAATACCAGGCATCGAATCACAAAGGAACCCTTGTTGAAGTTTTTTTCAACCTTGAACCAAACAATAACAAAAAAGATGTTTAATTTGAAATATATTGTCAACTGTAAGGTAACGTCCGAAATGCCGAGAAGAAGATATCTTGATTTACTTCAGTCTATGCACTATCAGAAGTAAGGCCATATGGAAAACAAATACATGCGGCCTTACACTTGCGTTAAATGCTGATGGTCATTGGACTGCAGATTGCCTTAGAAATAGAAACACTCCGGGCATTTCTGTACTCTGCCAATCAGACCATCCTTCTAACAATAGGAAATGCAAAGTATGTAAGGAATCATTGGCAGAAAACAGACGCAAATGTTATTTCCATCCAAGAAGACGGTCTCTCCAATCCTAATTCACGACAAATGGACTGTTTCCTTTGGTTTGGATAATAATAATTTCCCATCATTTAGTAGGAGAACGACTAGGAATCCAGACTTTTTTCCTACTGCCCGTCCGTGGTGATATGATGCGGCGGTTGAGCATAGTCCCCAAAATATTGCTTGGGACAAATTAGAAAAACTGACTTCCAACACTGAGTGTTTGATACAACAAATAGGTAGCATAATAGTGCTTCTTACTAAGGTCGTCAACAAAATCTGTTAATGCCCAGATCTCTAAAAGCGGCTACCTGGAACATTACTGGTTTCTCCGGTTGAAGACAGAAAATACAAACTTTAATACTTATCGAATCGTTGGATATAATCTTTCTTACAGAGACGCAATTCCCAGAACGCAGTTTTTATCATCTTCAAGGTATTTAGTCTACAATACACATCATCCTGACGGCAGAGTGCATGGAGGAACTGCAGTGCTCATGAGAAACTTCATTAAGCATTATGGACTACCTGACTACAAAACAGATGACATTTAAGCCAAATCAATTGAATTCTAGGATTGGCTGACCTCAGAGTTTTTGAAGTAATTTTCATCTCAAGATTGCAGTTGACAATTTCCCTGAGTTTTTCGCTACACTTGGTACATGATTTTTGGTGGGCGACGACTGGAAAGTTAAATGATCACTCTGCGGTTCTTGGCTTGTAACAATTACAAGCAGGGTTATAAAGAGTTACATTGTTAACATTTACCTGAACGTAATACCTGGATGGCAACCGACCTATGGCCATCCGATTCAACTTTGCCGGATTTAATGGACATTTACATCACTTCATCGTCGTTGTATGTCCAGGTTGAAAATAACTAAGATTCAACTCATGACCACTCAGCTGTTCCGCTAACAGTAAAATGGTGATAAGAAGGAAGACATCACCACAACAACAAGACTGACTGAGATTCAGCTGGGTTGAAGAAAAATTGATATTGCCTATTCTAGTAAAATGTTCGGAAAATATCGATTGAATCATGACTTCAGTCCTACAGAAAGCTGCCTGCCACTTGATACCGAGATTAGACGTGATGAGAAGGATAAAGTAGGCTACCTAAGAAAGGTGATGGATCTTGCTGCTGCGAAAAGAAAACGTAGGAGACGATGGCATCGCTACAGGAGGTCTGAAGATAGGCCATCTACAGATATAAACAACTGCTTAAACCTATTAAAAACGAATCATTCAGAAATTACTTTGAGAGTTTATTCCATTCTCGTAGAGATGGTTGCTCTTTATGATGACCCTTAAAGATATTTGGACTGTATTTCCACATGTATTTACTTTTTTGAAGCCTTTAAATGGGTTGTGGGCTCGGAATGATGGAGAAAAGGCTAAAATATTTTGTCCTTACTTGAGAGAGGTCTTTCAACCACTCGATATCCAGCATCTATGTGAAAAGCAAATCGTAGGGTTCTTGAGCAGCCATATTCCTTTGAGTCTATCTGCTGAGCTGTTTTGTTTCGCGCTCTGCTATTGAGCAAATACAGAGACTTGTCAAAGTCATCTGCAGGACCTTAGATAAGACGAAGTACTGTTAGGCATCTTTTTTAGATGTCCAGCAGTCTTTTGACAAGCTAACGTTGCCATCTGTAATCAGATTAATCTATCGCTCATCTAAAATACAGTTATGAATCAGAATATTAATTTGAGAAGACTGGTATATATCTTTTATTGAATATCTTCTTCAATTATGCCGTATGTAACTGTATTACAGTGTCTATACTACTTACTTTTTACCTTTTTACTTACTTTTTCTATTACTTACCTTAGTAAGTAGTTACCTTTTGGTGTTTTATGAAGTATCTGTTTATTAGTTACTATATAGAAAATTATTCGAAAGTTTTCTTATTAACATATTTATAGTGGAACTGGTTTGCTGAGTGATAATACATTACAGAATTTTATTAAACGTCTAAACGCAATATATTCTTACGTTTTTACGTATGATGTCAGGTTAACTCTGACGAATAATTAAAATTGTAAAAAGTTCAAAGATGTTGGTAACTCGCGACCTTGTTAAATTCATATTAAATTGTTATTTATAAATTAATGTAATAAAAAAATAAATGAAATGTAATCTAATATATGTAATGTATATATTCCCCTAAATTCCTTTAATGCTTTCCTTTTTAAATGCTATACATAGCTAACTATTAATTAAAACCTATTCTGTCACATACTAATATACGCAACTTTCTTGCCCCCATAAATATTTGTTGATTAAGCAAATTTATAAAATTAATAAAAAATTAAAATATTAACTTTTTCATTTTTCCCTAAAAAGTTAATTTTTTTCTCATTGCAATCAATTCTTACTTGCTAGACAAATACTTTTTCAACATCAAAAATTTTATCTTAGTTTTGGTCAGATAAAAATAATTGAAAGTGAATTAAATCTTTTTGAGCCCAAAATTCATTTCATAAGAGTATATAGAAAAATAATAATTTTAATTTTAATAGTTATTTTTACATCCCAGATATTGCTATGTAGGAAAATTATTAGCTATAACAGGAAGAAAAAAGTATAAATGAAATAAAGGTTCATAAACTTTCAACATTACTATTTTGCAACAATATTGGATGAAGGTAGGATTCAAAAATAAATAAAATGTACGGTAAGAGAAATTTTATAGGAATCTAATAACAATTAAAGTGAAGGGCAATGAATATCTAAGTTAAGAAAAAGAGACGAAAGGATAATGTGGTAATAAATACGAAATAAACTCTTTTTAATACGTTAAATGTTATTTCATAAAAAAAAAAGATGACTTATTTGCAGAAATGAAGAAAACCAAACATTTATCGCATGAAGATATAAGCAGGGACAGATGATTTCATATCTATTAATAAAAAAGAAAAATATAAAGCCATAGTCCAAGATCAGAATGACGACTTATTAATAACTACAATAGGATGTTATTTTCACAAATTATTCATGATAATGAACTAGACGGAAACGTGTTTGAAAGGGAAGAGATATATACCATTTCTTAATTTCTTAGAAAATTCAGTAATTGTTGATCAAAAGTAATTCATTTCTTTTTACTAAATTTAATAAGTTTATATAATAAGATTTCAGAAATAGATTTCTGAATGAATATGTTTGGAGTGTAGGTTTATATGGAAGTGAAACTTGGAAGATCGGAGTACCTGAGAAGAAAAGATTAGAAGCATTTGAAATGTGGTGTTACAGAATGTTAAAAATCAGATGGATGGATAAAGTGACAAATGAAGAAGTGTTGTGGCAAATAGATAAAAAAAGAAGCATGTGGAAAAATATATTTGAAAGAAGCAGACTTATAAGTCACATATTAAGGCATCCTGAAATAGTCACTTTGATATTAGTAGGAAAAGTAGATGGAAAAAATTGTGCAGGCACCCAACGGTTGGAATATGTAAAACAAATGGTTAGGGATGTAGGATGTAGGACGTATACTGAAATGAAACGAATGGCACTTGATAGCGAATCTTGGAGAGCTGCATCAAACGACTTAAATGACTGAAGACAAAAAAAAATTTGAAGTAAATCAGTGCCGAAACGTTGACAGAATACTGCCTAGTAGATAATATTTGAAGAATTTATCTTTTTTTTTTCACGTTCTCTCTTCTCAATTTAAAGATGACCCTTGAAATTGAGGCTAACCTTAAATCTACTTCTGAAGCAGCAATCAATGATATTATTTAAGGTCTTTTAACCGTGTGAATAATCTGATAGTGAATAAATGGTTTTCTTTTGTACCAGGTTCTGTAAAAATAAAATTAATTTATATTCCGCTCAAATGCTATGATTCCATTAACCACTCTGACAATTTGGTTTGAGCCAAAACTCACTGCCGCTTAACCTCATTAAATCTGGGTTGCAAGAGAGTTAAATTATAAAAGAAATAGAAAATTAAGAAAATTGGGAGTTATTTCGCTGAAAATAGTACTTGAAAACTATTAATTTCACTTGTTGATCAAATGTAATAAAAAAAAAGTGCAGAATGCCAATAAATCAGTGAAATGATAGTGATTCCCCTTGCTATGTAAACATTTCGTACTACTTGGGTACTGTGTAATCCATAAATCCAAAACCGTAACATAATGATAAGTTGGTAGTAGTTTGCTTATAGAATGTTGCTCTGTAATTGGAATATTGCAAGGAATGTAAAACTCTTCTTTAGATTTAAACAAACAAATTCAAATATTTCATAAAAATCTCATCTACGTTATAAACAATTCTGTCTAAATAGCAAGTACCGTAAACAGGATGCTATCAATCAAATAATACTTGGATAAATTTGCTCTAGGCTAATCTCCTTCCGAAGAAATCGTTATAATTCAATATATTATTAAAACATAATTGTCAATACCCCAAGAATTTTTTCCTTAATGACCTTTACTGTAGTATTTATTAATTTTTAAATCAAATCATTTTATTGTGTAGTTACATAAATTTCTGTTCTCAGTCATACCCTTTATTCAATCTCAAACTGTTTGACCCCACTAAATTTTACTTTTATAAACATTTGGTATCTTCATTTATGTTTTAAATTATACAAAGTTGCCTAGATTCTACAATATTAATATTGCACAGAAAATTTGAAATAGATATAACGTTTTTCTGTCTAAACCAGCGCATTTTATTATTTATTAAAATATCAGATTTTTTCAGGCTTATAATAAAACCAACGTAACATTCAGTTTTCACAGTATCGTGAAAAAAGAACGAAGCTATTTAGTAGCAGGAAGATCTCAGTGAAAAAAACAGTAGGATTGTTATTTAACTATAGGGTAGTTACATA
>JAAAKQ030036966.1:5929-16909 GCA_010016005.3 Zanna intricata
TGTTAAGGATGGTAATTGTGCATTGAAAGAAAAAGAAATTTTGTGGTAACGTGCTGATTATTGCAGGTGATATTGGAAATAAGTAAATAAGCTAATGACTCGTTGATTTTTATAAACTTATTAAAATAATAGGTAAAATCATATAAAAAACCAATAATATAAAAATCAATGAGTCATTAAGCTTAATGCATCCCTTTACAAAACTTCATTATAACTGTTCCAAAATAATTTAGGCAACAGTAAGGATTCAAATTCTACACTTACTTTTTCCTTGCATAATATTAAATCAACTGGCAAGTGGTCAGAGTATGTTTTCACAATAACCTTGAAATGATTTACATATTCCAATAAATAGAAGATATTGTGCCAGCATCATTTACAGATGATCCCATCACATTAACAAATGTCATTTCCCCCTCAACATTCCCAGAAATACTACCTACTGACTTCTAACTTACCCACATCTTCATTCAAGTCCAAGTATCAATGACCATTATTATTAAGTTGCGAGTCTTTTGACCTTCTTATAATATTTAATAATTTATTATTAATTAATTAAATTCGGATTAAATTAGATACTTAATCCAAAATTTTCTGCACTCTTGCGATCTGCACATTTTTTTCTACCATTATTATGACATCAATATCTGAGTTTTATAATAAAAAATCATTCAAATTAAAAATCTGAGACCCACTTCTTACCATTAAGCTAGACCAGCAATATTCTGATATCCTTTGAATCACTTAATTTAACTACAACTACTGATTTATTACTTATGTTTACCAACGTAACTTCTTTCTTAACCTTGCTAATGACTTTTACGTCCCATTAGCAAACCCTCCACTAGTCCTAATGAAATGGAAAACCTGTTTTCTCTGTAACATCATTTTAAAATAAATTCACTGAAATATTTCTTTAAGTAGATCATGTTCTCTTTTAAAACAAAAGTTTCAATCAGAAAAATTACATCATAATCAATAAAAAAATTAAACTTAATTTTATTTTTTAATCCATAATCAAATAATACAAAAAATTTTTAGCTGTAAAGGATTTTCACCTCGAAAAAATTCTTATGTCAACAATGAAAAACCTGCTCTAGTCTTAGGAAAATCCTATTCCACATGCATTTGATTTTCTTCGTAAGTCATTTAATGTGGTTTGAAATATTCACATTTAACAAAGTCTTCAGTTTTAATACACCATCCTCATAATACACATCCTCTGAACTGTCATACATTAACTTCAAGTCTTTGATCACTACTTCACTATTACTTTTTATAACTTTCACTATTACAACTTTGTTGTTTATTACTATTACAACAATTATCACAATTATAACTTTGATTTACTTCACTATTCCCTAGCTTCTTTTTTGAGTAATCATAATGTACTTAAAATTTGGTTCCTTAGTTCATACATTTTGAAAAACTGTGTTAATATGTTTGTTCGTAGGTAAATTAACGATTATTATAGTATTTGAAGTTCTAAAAGAATGAGCTCTATTTACTCAATATCGCCTGCAATACTCAGCACATTACCAAAAAATTTCTTTTACTTTCCATCCTAACAATGCACAATTGCCATCCTTAACAATGTTCAGCCCTTTAAAAATAATACTGTTTCCTTCCTTCCAAGCCTCATTGCTTTCGCATAGGCGCCTCATTTTATAAACTTCCTCCTTAAGGACCTGATTTTTCTCTTCAAGTGTTTGCAATTTCACCATGACTTTACATATCTTACTTTGCGGTGACATGAATCCAATTCTCATTAACAAGGACACTTTTCTTGTTCTGCTTAGCTTTACTTCAGGGGATGAATGAGGATGACATGTATGAATGTAAATGATGAGTAGTCTTGTAGTCTCAGGCTGACTATTCCTGTGATGTGCGGTTAATTGAGATCCAGCCACCAAAGAACACAGTATCCTCGACCTAGTATTTAAATCTAAACAAAAGTAAATGCCTTAACTAGAATTTGAATCTTAGAACTGTTGACTCCAAAATCAGCTGATTTGCAATGACGAGTTCACTACTAGATTAATTCGGTGGGTTATCAAGAAGAATTCTGAACAATCCCATCAGTTGTTTTAATGATATACCTCCAATTTTTTGTTCTGTCATTCCATCCACTAGACATGTCCTGAAATAATCCTTAAGAAGTCCTTTGACTTTCTTTTTAAGTGTTTTATTAGCACTCATGCCACACAATAGTAGAAAGGATAAAAAAGAGAGTTAAAAACAATGAATTGTTCAGATTATGTCCAAGCAGCAGGTAACAAAGATGTATTAAACGAATACAATAAAATAAATTACTAATTTAAATAAAAGAAAATATATGATCATTTAAAGATTTAAATAAAAATACTATAATGATCAGTTAGAAAGTCTAGATTAACAATAACTTGCACAAACCTTTGTACCATTTTGCATAACTAGCAATACAACAAAAATGTTCTCGACTGCTCAACTCTAACTCCTACCTGGCTTAATAATACTTCTGAAGAAAGACAATTTACTTCCACTTTATTGGAAGATGGATATTACAGGCAGTGTTTTTTCCTGGCAAAAATGGTTTAATAAGTATAGTGCAGTTAAAGATAGACAACATGAATGTGAAAAAACCTACTACTAAAATGTTTCTATTACCATAAGACTTCCTGATAATTTAGTGTAATATTGGTCACAGATCAATGCAGAGGAAGTATGTTAATATTTCAGTCTCTTGTAGCTCACTAATCCTACTAGAATAGTTTTGTACAGCACTGCCAGTAATGTATACTACAGCTATAAAAACTGTCAAAGATACATGCCAACACAGTGCCTATGTACACAATCTATTTAAAAAGAACAAAGCAGCAGTGAGTAAATAGTGTAATAACATATTGTGTTTTATCTCGTGACTTATTTAATTTTTGTTCATATTTGTGTTTATTTGCAAAAGCTATCAGATTTACAACAAACTTCATATTTCTGCTGTGAACATACAGCCTGTTTCAAGTCATAAATATAGAAAAAATAAGAATGGATCAACCACACTACCCTGAGGCACTCAAAATTTTAATATTATGTGTATCTTGAGAGCAATGATATGATTGCATTTCCAATTAACCGCTTAACTCTAATCTAAAGATAAGAACAAACCCTTCAACACCACCTCCATTATCAGAATCTTTAAATTTTAGTTAAAAGTAATTCAACAGAGGCATTACAAGGATAAAAAAAATACGAGTATACCAAATGTTTCATATTCCTCCATTAATATATTTATAAATTTCATTATTACAAGTTTAAAAGACCATTGTTAAATATTTTGGTTTGAATCCATGATAAGTAAATGAAATCAAATTATGTTTTTAAGAGAAATGGTCCTTTTCATCAAAAGAAAGTTTTTGAGAAATTACCATTGATCATGGAAATCCATATCTCTCAAATATTTTTGAAAATATAGAGAAATTATTGTAATCATACATTCAAAGTAATCAACAATTCAGTACATATTTGTTAAATCCTTCAGTTTTTAATTAAGGAAGTTTCACTGTATTATACATCCATGAGATGACAGGTATTTCATTATAACTGAACTATTATCTTTTACATAATGTTGGAATTATAAATTAACATGTATGTATAACACAATTAAAAAAAAAACTAGAATACATACATATATAATTAAAGCAAAATTTAATCAATGTTTATTCAACCAGTTATAAACAAGCCTATTTAATACAGTAACTGTTTGGTTTGAATCTTCAGTTTCTATTACATACTGACAACCAAATTTAATCATATCTGAAGCATTTCTTACAACATTAGATCCTAACAAATTAGCAGTAACATTTATTAAAATTTTTATATCATTTTCATTGATACGACTAATAATTTTATTGTTACTAAGTATTTTTAATATGTTTGTTAAATCACTAACAGAAGCAACATTAATCACTAATGATACAAGAATTAATTTTACATGTAATGAACAGTTTTTGAAATTAGTTGTTTTCTCTAAAAGGCTTACTAATGATGAATGAGTTTCATCAAAATCTTTGCAAATCAACGAATGACTTATCCATGAAATGAGCCCATAATTTGATACAAGAACATATCCAACATCCTGAATAGCAACACATGATGAAATTACATCAATAATCAACACCTGAAAAATAAAAAAATTCATAAGTACTATAAAATTATTTCACAAAACCAAACTAGTAATTAAAAAAAAAAAAAACATTCAGTAATAAACCAATTAAATATTTAACTTTTATGATTAACAGCTACAAAATGTAAATAGTATCATCTTGTCCAATCTAAAAGCGATTCTGTATCAAGCTTTAAGTCTTCTAATCAATTCTCTAAGTCACTTTAGTTTTCAGAAAATAACCAAACAAAAGAAAACACATATTGGAAAGACTCCCCTAACATAAATGAACAATTTAAACTTCTTATAAACATACTGATAGATAAAAAGATAAATATATATATGTTAAGTCTTGGAGTGTCTGTGTGTACGTGCAGGGGGGGGGGGTGATTGTGTGCGGATTATGTTCATTGCTAAGTTGGTATTTTAATGGTTGTTAGGTGCATTGTATTTTCATTCAGTAGTGACCAATTTATAACTTCAAGAATAAAAATTTTGTGGTACTACAAGCGACTTGAGTTTTTGTGAAAACCCCCAACAATATAGATTCTTGATTTAGAACCACTCGCTGTATTTATACTTTGTACTACTTACTAAAAATAAATAACTGATAGGACACAAAAAGAAATGGCATTATTATCACTATTTATTAACAAGTCTTGCAATATTACCACAATTAACTATTTTTTTTAACTCCACTGACCCAATATTAATTCTCCTCTTTCTTCCTACTTTATTCCTGAGTTGCTTTAAACATTTCACTTTACTCATTTTCTATCTAAATTGAGTATTACTTTTCAACATAAATGCAGCTTTATGGTAAAGTTAGAATTTCAAAAATGTTTATTTTCTTATATTACCTAATCTGCTTAGGTGGGCCCTTTTCACAACATTTATTTCACAATTTTAGTCAAATAATTTTTGTTCCAGTGCTTTGCTGTTGTTTTTCAAAGCATATACTTGCAATTTTATATTTCTACTTTACTTTATATTCATAGTAACCACAAACTTTATTTCAGCATAAACCAAATCAATACTTCAAACAATAATGAAATAATAATATGAAAATAGAAACTTGTCATTAAAGAATGGTTTGATCAATTTAATAATCAAATCAGATTAATAATAGATGCAGTTGCTAATGTAGATGTTCTAAATGCTCTAACATGTTAGCTAAAGTAATAAAAGATGATTGTTTATAAATATTCAAACATAATATTAAAGACTGCTAAAAAGGAAATGATTTTCAGTTCGTATGATATTTAATGACAACATATTGGAAACATTTCAGCCTAAGAAAGAACATTTAGTTTTAAAGTCATAATATCCTCTGTAGCTAAGTTTTCAAACAATAGAGAGCAATATAGATCAATAAACATTTAAATTACAACAATGAAAAAGATTAAGAGTTTCTTCAGTTAAATCTGCAAAATGACTGAGCAATGCTAACTGCTTAATTTATGATCAACTGATTAATGAACACTCTAAAGGAACCAATTAGGTCATTATGGTGGGATCCACCAAGTTTTAAGTATTGTATAAAATTTATAAATGAATTAATCTGCTTTCAATGTTTATCACGGAAGAAATAAAGTACAGTCCTGTTATTAGTGTTTTAACAAATCTAATTTTCAATAATTCAGTCATAAATTACTGCAAATTATAATGTCAAAGAAACAATATAACGAACGAACCAGAGTAACGGAAATCCAATTCCAATTTAAAAAAAAAAAGAAAAAGACAATAATAATGAAAAGAAGAATCTCAAAGATAGTAACACCAAGTCTGGTTAATAATCTGTTCTTTGTAATACAGACAATGGCATCTACAAAAGCTGTTGTTCAACCAGAACGGTTACTGAACCAGATTAAGAATTTATAGTAAAACACATGGGAATGAATGATGAAAATTATTATGCTTCAACAATTAAAAGGATGAGGCAGGTACTGGTTTTGCAGGCTAAGGGATATAAAAATTGCCAGGAAAGAGCAGAGATAGTCAATAGTTCTGTAAAACCACATTTAGCAGTCATGATAACAAGCGATAACAGAATTAGTTTCACAATCCCGAGTTCGATGCAGTTGTGGTGACTGTGATATCAGTAAGCATGTGATAACAATGTGTGAGAAGTATTCCAGCATGGACAATGGGTGAATGCAGGCAATTGTTTGGTGAGTTATTGGTCAAAATAAGTAGGACTTCATAAGTACTATAATAACTAGTAGCATAGTAGTGAAACTGACAGTATTCTATTCATTCATAAATGTAGGTTAGTTCTATTGTAAACTCTAAACTATATTTGTAGAAAATTGAATTTTATGAAATTTAGACTTTTCTAGTGTTAATTTCTTGTTAATGCAATATCAGGTTCTAATCATTATAAAGTTTTTTGTAAATTAGATTGTATTCTGGTTTTTATAATTTAACAGCCATTCTACTATTACTATTTTGAATGTTAAATATACATATTTTCATTATTATTATTTATTTTGCTTATATGTCTTTCAGATGATAAATTGTATTTTTAAGAAATTTTTAAACTTTGTTAGTCTCTCAATATCCTGGTTGAACCACAAACACAATAATATAATTTTTTATTTCTTATCATCTAGTCTAGGTGTTAAATTAGAAGTTCTCATCATCTAATCAACGTCCATTGATTGGATTACAACAGATGCCAATGCAATTGACTAATTTATCTCAAATATGTCAAGGTATATAAGTATATCCCGTTAAATTTTAACAACAACCTTTATATGTTGTTATAAATTCTCTATCAACACAAAGGGGAGAGACAAAAATGTTGTCATTTTATAAAAGACATAATTTTTGTTTATAAATTTGTTTTTTTCTTTGCCTTCAATCATTTTACCGATTTGATGAAGCTCTTCAAAAGGTTTCCTATCTGGTGCCAATCATTTCATTTTGGGATACTCCCTACATCCTACAAACCTAACAATTTGTTTTACATATTCCAAATATTGCCTGCCTGCACAATTTTTTCCATCTATCTGACCTTCTAATATTAATATTAAGGCATACTGGAACAGTTATTCCAGGATGTCTTAAATATGTGGCCTATAAGTCTGTCTTCTTTTAACTATATTTTTCCAAATGCTTCTTTCTTTATCAATTTGCCTGAACACCTCTTCATTTGTCACTTTATCCAACCACCTGATTTTCAGCTGGCTTCTATAGCACCTCAATTCAAAAGCTTTCACCTTTTCTTCTCAGGTATTCCAATCATCCAAGTTTCACTTCCGTATATAAGTTAATCCACAAATCATAAACTTTCAAAAATGCTTTCCTGATGTTTAAACTAATTTTTGATGTAAGCGAATTATATTTCTGACTGAAAGCTCATTTCCCCTGTGCTATTCAACAATTTATATCATTTCTGCTTTGTCCATCTTCAGTAATTCTACTTCCTAAATAACAAAATTTTTCACCTCCATAGTCTTTTCTCATCCTACTTTTATATTCAGCAATCCATCTACTTTATTTCTATTAGATTTCATTACTTTCAATAGGTTCATCGCTTCAGAGGATGAATGAGAATGATATGTATGAATGTAAATGAAGTGCAGTCTTGTGCAGTCTCAGGTTGACCATTCCTGAGATATGTGGTTAATTGAAACTCAACCACCAAAGAACACCGGTATCTAACATCTAGTATTCAAATCCGTATAAAAGTAACTGGCCTTTACTAGGATTTGAACTACTACCTGATGGGCTACAAACCATCCTCTTAAGAAAACAGACAAGATCATCCAAAACAACATGATTTGTGAAAGGAGGCTGCAAACAAGCCTGTTTTGCAACACGTTCAGCATGCTCATTGCTTGAAAGTCTAATATTGCTGGGGATCCAACAGTAGCTCACACTTGTATTATGCTGAGTCATTTCAGAAATAACAGATTCTTGTGATATGTGGTTAACTGAAACTCAACCACCAAAGAAAACCAGTATCTAACATCTAGTATTCAAATCTGTATAACAGTAACTGCTTTACTAGGATTTGAACCTTATAACTCTCAACTTCGAAATAGACTGATTTGTGATGACGAGTTAATCACTAGACCAGCCTGGTGACAGAATTTCATTGTATTAAAAAAATGACTAATTTTCTCTTGCTTATAAAAAAAAAATAAGACATATTTATACACACTAATTAGCGAACATTCCATATAACAGTACACCAAGAGATATCTTTCTGAACATTAATAACACACAACATTTCAATTTACTATAAATGAACAGATATACATGCACAAGATAAAAATTTTAATTAAAAACCCATAATAATTAATAATACTTGCCTTTAAATCTTTAGGAGTATGGGCAAATGAATAAAACGTCATTAAAATTTTGAAAACTAAATTCTGAAACAATAAGTTCATGTCAACTTTTTGTCTGGTACCATCTCTAAGCACCTCTAAAATCCATTTTTGATGTTCCCTGGAGTAACAAAATAAAAGTTAATGTACGTAAATTACATTTATCAAGATAATAAAGTCAATAAAATACAGAAAAAAAAATTAAGATATTGACATGAAACATTAAAAATTGAAATAACATGCAGGTTGTACATTACAACTGTTAATATATGCATAATGGATTATACAGAAAATGAACAAACATGAAAAATGAAAACATGTTCACAGACAGATTGTGGTACTTAAGAAGACAGTAATCTTATATTCATTTACAGATATGTTTAATTACACAAGCGTAAACAAAGATGTTTATTTATTCAAACTGGCAACAACAGGTTGTCATGAAATTTACAGTTGCTCAATATTTTTTTGTTATAAGAAGAATTATATAGAATATGAAAATTGTCGAACCTGATCATAAGGAGTCAACTTGGAACCTCCTGGGAAAAAGGTAAAGATCTGATTTCTTTTGTAAGGAGATGTAAAAGCATTGATGTACTATAAAGATAACAATGCATTTTAAATTAGGATCAGTAGATATAATATATATAAATAATTGAAAGAATGTTTTTTTTGTGGGTAAAAAACATTTTGGCATTATCACCACCAAAATAAAATGTTATAGAAGAAAAAATAGTGAAAACTAAAACTAGCTTAAAAACTAAAAAAATTAAACAAAAACTTACAACTAATATCATAGCTAAAATTTCTGTTAAAACATATTTAAAACTAATATCGCAGCAGTAAAATTAAAATTAAAATCAAATGTAAAACTTAACTGAAAATAAACAGAATTTAAATTAAAGTCCGAGAGGGTTAAAGGGTCCCTTCTCGAATAATGGAATGGCTAAAAAACTAACATAAAAAAATAATTACTTAAAAACAAACACTAGGTTAAAAACTACATATTAAACTAAGCTAAAACTTACAACTAATAACACAGATAAAATATCACTAAAAACGTACAATAACGTAGATAAAATATCACCAAAAACTTAGAACTAATATCACTAAACATTGTACAACTAATATCACAGTGGGGAAAACTTAATAAGTTAAAATTTATTTAAAAGGAAACATAAAGTAAAAAAATTTAAAATAAAATATCAAATTTAAATAAACATTAATAAATTTAATGAAGTCCGAGAGGGGTGTAAGAGGTTTCTTCTCAGTTACAGAATAAAAAAAAATACATAAAAATCAATTGAATGAACATAAAAACATAAAAATAAACACAAAAACAACTGAATGAAAAAGAAAAACAAACACATTAAAATAATTCTTCAATACTAGAATAAAAAATATATACCACAATATTACATTTTGTGTAAAATATTAACACTTTATAAAAATAGTAACATCTGATCTAAAATTTCCTTATTATTGCCCAGAATTTGCTGAATGTTTCTGTGTAATTTAAATTTATGATGCAAGGATGTATAACATATTTGGATAAAATGAAGACACACCAGCTTCTGAAAATATTTTCTTTAATAATGTAGTTTTAAATAAAATATTTTGGTAACATTACAGCATTATGTAAAAATACACTACAAAAACTCAATATTCAAAAAATTTAAATTTATATTATCAATCCTAATACATTGTCAAAAGTAGACAAATTAATTTTATTAGCTGTAGACGATTCTAAAATAATTTTATTCTTGTTAAAATAATCATTAACTTTTTACTGTTTCGGTTTTGATTTGTAGTCAATACTGTCAAAATTTACAACTTGCTGTTGAAAATAATCATTTACATTGTGGCACTGGAAAGTCAAAGAAATTCCTTGAATAGAATGTAATGCTTACTTATTTTATGATAGCAATATCTCATTCAGTTTCATCATCTTCTTCAGCATCTTCCTCTTCTTTTTTATTCTGTGAGAAAACGCTTTTGATGATAGCATCATCACCAAAAACTGACAAAGTAGCTAGACCGTCACCGACCCCCACATAAAGATCTAAATCTATTTATTGACGAAACCAAAGAATACTAAACAGTTTACTTATTTAGTAGAAAACTTTGTCATCATAAGTATTGTTTATTTTTGGGTTTAGAAAAAAATCAGCATGTCAAAATAAATTTTTATGGTTATACTGTACTTCATAATAAGTACTGATAATTTCTTGGTTTAGGAAAAGGGCGGGTGACAAAATGAATTTTTTACTGTAGTAGTTATTCTAACTTTTTTCAGCAGGCAAACTTCATTGTATAAATTAATTTTTTAAAATTTCAGAATTAAGCAATACTGATTTGTAACGTTCATACTTTACTGGTAGATTTTCAATGATTCTGAACCACCTCAGGTTATTTAATATACCAATTTTTAATTTTTTTTTTTTTTTGTCTTCAGGCATTTGACTGGTTTGATGCAGCTCTCCAAGATTCCCTATCCAGTGCCAG